>JAVTVY010051264.1:0-27661 GCA_036873755.1 Hanleya hanleyi
TACTATTCATCTCTTCATCCAGAGACTGCAGTTGTTGCACTGTGGCAGGCACAGGATAGGGTGATTGCAAACTCTGTAACAGTCGAGGTTCCACCAGCATCATTTTTTTCGTATGTTCCATGCCGTTAGCGTCCCAAGATGGAGCCTAGTAACGGCCCCAGTACAGTAGCGGCTAAGGGTGCGAGGAGTGCGCCGAGAAATCCCCCTCGCTGTAACACCTGTTTCTTTTTCTTCACACTACCCGTCTTCTTCACCAACGTTCGGAGACCCGCCTTGTGCCGTTGCAATTTCCCTTTCTGCAGAGGACTGAGCGGAACATTGCCTTTTAACACATTATGCGCCACTTCCCACAAACACCGTACCAAGTCGGGATCCGCCCCGCGCACCAGGGCCCGGCCCACCTCCGGTGGCGCGCTGCGTAATACGCGGAGGGCCGGCGCGTGCTTGCGTACCCGTGCAGACATGATGAGTGACGGCTAGAGTGGATTGTCTTCTTCTTTTATTTGGGTGTGTACACCGTCTGCACCTTTCCGGGAAAAATGTGGGTACGCAATCGAAGGGATGAGGGAGTGTCTTGTTTCAAGTCGATGAGTAGATACCCGTGAGCTCGTTGGGTAGCATCTTCAAAGGCTTCTCGTACAAAGGCCGTGTTTTAGGGTACATCTGTTGGGCCAGGTGCGTAATTTGGGAAGCGTCTCTGGGGTTTTTGAATAACACCACATACTGAGCATTCAAACTAATGTTCCTGTGCTCTTTGTTCTTACTGAAGAGATTCTGCACGATGTAGATGATGCTCAACCGACGATGATGGCTTCTTTTGGTAAAGAGACGGGTGATTCGACTGTCCGTTTCCGTCATGAGATCGTCCACCACCACCAACGTGTCTTTGGGTGTATCCTCAGGAGGTAAGCCTTCCATTAAGGTGAGTCCCGGAACACGTGCCAGTTCCTCGTACGTGGGTTGCCAAGCTCCATAACACCACAGGATGCGAGCTAGAGGAGGTGAAATGAGGGCTGACCCGTGTTGGATGAGACGTTGAACGAAGTGTGTTTTTCCCGACCCTGTCGGTCCAGCGATGAGACACGTGAAAGGATGCTGCCACCGAGGATCCATAGTTTTTATTTGGTGATTTGCGCTCGGCGTTCAGAGGCCCACCACCGTTCTCGTGGATCCCACCGGGGATCGTAGTCGAACGGATACCGTTGCCGTGGTAAACGTGATTCGTGCACTCTAAATGTGTTTAGCGTCGTAGGAGTCGTAGTGGTGGTACTAGGTGGTGGTGGTGATGGGCTGGAAGGATCGTCGCTTCTCAGGGGTGACGGAGGATCACGTGGCGTCGTAGTACGCAGCGTCGTAGTACGGGGCGTCGTAGGCGTGAGTGGATGGATGTGGCGGTCAGGTGATGTAGTGGATGGAGTAGACGGCGTGGTAGACGTGGGTGTCTGGGTTGATACGTGGCGGTACCTTGACGTCTTGGATGGCGTAGGCAGCGTCGTAGTGGTGGTGGTCGAAGTGGTGGATGACTGAGGTGGAATTGTGGGACGCAGGGTGTTGAAACAGGATATCACGTACGCCAAATCGTAGAACACGCCTCCAAATAACGTACCCACAAGCACTACTAGACACACTATAGTACCCACTTGTGCTTTTCGAGTTCGTAACAGTAAGGGTAGATGTGCACTATCCATGGTATAACCCTACACTGAAGCATGGCGGTGATAGGGGTTAGAATTTATAGACGTTTCATGTCACGGCCTGACACCCAGGAATTAAACGAACGGGGCCATCCTTGCCATTTGACGAAATGATAGGGGATGCCACGTCGACGTTCCGTTTTCAAAATCTTTTCCACCGTGTAGTAGTCTTTCGGTGTTTTCACTATGGGTTGTAATTCTGCCTCGTAAAACGTGCCTTGCAGTGTTTCTCCTTGTAGATCTTCCAGTTGATAGACGTGTGGCTGTCGAGGTTTATGGCGAACGATGACAAAGTGCTCGTCACTCCAGTTGGGCAAGTAACTTTTCTCAAATTGGCCTTTCACTTTACTGATCCGTACCACATCTCCGCGTTTGTAACGGGGTGACGTGAGTGATGGTGGACTGGGTGAGTACAGCGTACCACGCACTTGATGTTCGTTGCGTTCTGTCACATCGAGGGGGGCTCGCTGGATACTGCGATGATAGGCTCGATTGTACCCTTGCACCAGTTGAGGTAGTACATCGATGTACCGTCGGGTGTTTTGGGCAGTAAAATACTTGTACATTCGTCCTTTGAAGGTGCGATTGAATCGTTCCACCACAGAGGCTTTGGTCTCGTTGTACGTATGGAAGAAAAATACCTTCTGTTTCTTAAGAAAGGCTTGAAAGGGTCGGTTGAGAAATTCTGTGCCTTCATCCGTTTGCAAATAAAGGGGTTTGCGCCCCGTCTTGAAAATCTGCTTGAACGCCCGTACTAGATTCTCTCCTGTTTTGGTGCGAATGGATAGTACCCAGGCATACTTGGATAAAATATCGATACAGGTCAATATGTACCGATGTCCATCATTGTGAGGTGCAAATCGACTCATATCCACTAAATCAGCCTGCCATTGTGCGTCTATGCCTCATACGATGACTCGGTTACGGCGAAAATGTCGTCGGGCTGCTCGATGTAAACTATAAGTGTCTTGGGTTTTTAACCAGTCTCGAACTTCAGTTCGACTGATGCCTTGGGAATGGACAGCTCGAGCGAGCGCTCCCACAGCGCTATACGCGGCTGGACTGGTAGGGTTGTAATACAAATCGGTTGACACCTTGTTCACTGTAGATGCTGATCCCTTTTTTCCCTTTCGGGACCGCCTCATTACGGTCTTCTTACCCCTCATCGGGGTACCTCTGGGTGCCCGTCATGTGTGTTCGCTTCATCAGGTGACACTGACACTCTAGCCTCTGTGCATCCTATAGATATAGTACTTTCGTCTTCCCCGGCTGTATCGGGTTCATGTTGTTTTTCATGGGGCTCAGCCAGCGCGTCCTCCATAGCACGAGCCCACGCCAATTCGTCTGGTGATCGTTCGTCCGGTGTAAACAGCTGGTCCACAATAGGCATTACTTTCTCCAAGGCTGACCACAGAGAGGGGCCTAGGATGAAACTTCGCGTAGGGTCTTGGTAGCGGCCCAGGCGTGCGAAGAGGGGAGGTACGGTATATACGTAGATGGCATTGTCTATGTGGATGAGGTGTCCGTCGAACTCACCGCTCAACACCCGTTTAAATTTAGTCCAGCCGTCACGCTGTAGCGTCACCGTATTCGATAGAGTCTCAGCGGGCGCCCAGCAAATAGCTCCACAGTCTTTCACCAGGGTGACTTTATCTTCATAGACGTATAACCCCACCTGGGGTATAAGGGGCAGAATGGCTCGTAGGTCGGATGACATGCTTGCTCTAAATGTCGAACGGTGAATGACACACACTCTGTCTCACCCCTGGTATTTATAGTGTCAGGTACAGACATGAGTCGTACTATTCTGTGAGAGGCTCCTGTGGAGAGAGTACTTCATCGACCATGGGCACTACTTGTTGCAAAGCCGTCCATAGATCGGGGTCCAGAGTAAAACCACCTCGCTTGAGACAGAGGAGTCGAGCAAAATAGGGACCGCGGAAAATGTAGACATCGTCACACAGGTGAATGATATCCCCGTCGAGGTTACCGCATAACACGCGTTTCAAGGTAATCCAGCCTTCCGGGGATAAAGAGACACGCGCGGGTTCAGACGTACACCAACATCGGCTATCGTCATCGATGAGCTCCACGCGTTGGGGGTATAACAATAGGGTACAGTCCGGTGTAAGAGTGCGCGTGGCTACAGAGTTGGCCTCAGGGTAGAGTACGTCGTGGACGTCGGTGATAATAGCTTTCAGCGCCTGCCATAATGCCGGCCGGAGTAGGATAGCGGTACCACCACACTGTTCTAACCGGGGAAAAAAAGAATCATCTCTACCACTTCGCAGGTAAACACCGACTCCCACGTGCATGAAATCCACTTCGGGCTCTTTTCCCTGTAACAACCGTGTCAATAGAGTCCAGCCTGGTAGGCTTAAACATAGCTTCACCTCTCGGGGATGTTCTTCGATGAGCTGCAGTTCATGGTCATAGACGATGAGAATGACATCAGACATGAGTTGGAAGAAGGCGAGCTCCGTTCCGTGCGCTGCCATAGTGGTGAATGACAAAACATCGTCCAGGCAAATGTGTATATATGGATTCTTGCTAATGACTCGTGAGTAAAAAAAAAAATATTTCATCGTAATAAAATTCGTATCGTAACAATTAAGAATTCGCTCACAGCGCGGTGCGAAGGCAACATTGAAATCATCTCCAAATGCTTCACTGGCCTATGGCGTTATTAGCAGATGACCCCTTTCAAGCCGATAGACATTCCATTCTCAGTGCCTGTAACGGCGGCTAGATGGCGTGATGCACAGCGCACCAAAATGATTTGCAACTTCCCACTCTGGTACGCTGAAACGGAGGCTATTTTTTCATCGATTAACTAGCCCGATTAAAGAATTTTTTACTTATGATTCGGACTGTAATGTTATGTGCAATGATTTAACTTGGGAATTGTGAATTTTCGTGCAAAATAGGTGGGCTGTAAATTAACCCAGGAAGGATGTTGGTGGCATGTAGGGTCTAGTAGATGGTGTGATCCACAGCGAACGAAAATCGTTCGCAACTCTCCACGCTGGCGCACTGAAACGCAGGCTATTTTTCTATAGTTTTCTCTCGATAAACCAGCTACAATTTTCAGGGTGATATTATAAGGCTGTGAGCAATATACTTGACGTATTTTTAGCCAGGAAAACCCATTTATTTCCAGTATACCAGGTTTTTCACACTACCGTACCAGAACGTTACGCGTGTAAAAATCGATAAAATTATTAAAAATAGCGGCTTAGTCTAGCACTATGCTGCTAAATTTTTAAATGCTACACCATGAGTTGCCTGAGTTCAACTTGAAATAAAATTTATACGTGCACTGACATTTATTGTAAAATGACAACCGTTTAAAATTGGAAAAGAAACACAAATATTTTGTTCAGCGTAAATGTAGACAAAACAGATATAACGATTTCGCTGACGTCCGCGCAATTTTTATATAAGCTAGCGCCCAGCTTGATACGGACCATTCCAAAACCTTTCACTGCCATCACAACATATCAACAGAGAAGAAAATGAGCAGCCGCCGTATAGCAGCAATGTCGACCACCAAGGCCACCGGGCGAAGAATATCTCGACGAAAGAAGAGGGCGATGCTGAGAGCAATTAAAGAGTTCTGGTTGGCAGAATTTACCGGGTGGAGTGCGAGACTCAACGAAGACAGTGTATCGGAAGGAGTAGGAACAGCGGAGAATTTGCGCACACTCATCAATTCGTTGAGAACCATCAGCGAGGAGGGGTGGTTACAATTATTACAGAGCACCATGGAGGAAGAGATGCGCCCTCCCCCTCCTCCGCTGCTGGCCCCTCGTCTACAACAAGAGCCAGCAGTCCAGCCGGACTATGTTGTGGATGATAATATACCAACAGCGCCCGTGGATTTTCCCCTGCAAGACCTCCCCACCACCATTTTCGAAGAACAGGACAACCAACAGACAATAGCTGCCGCCAATTTCCTCCAGGACATGCCCATCACTCCACAAGAAGAAGAAGAGGGTGTTTATAAATACACTTTAACACCTTACAGTTATTTCTCTGTCAGCCAGATGTAAGGGGAGTAGACAAGAAAACTCCCTCCTGAAGAAAACAGGGTGATCAAATTGAACTCTAACGGCCCTTATCAGGGCCAACCAATGCTATCGAAAGAGAGCTTCTAAACTTGGCACAAATTTCAAAGCACAGGTCCCACATTATCCCTCTTTATTCTATTAGCAAACTGCAACACCAAAAAACAATCCCTGCCCGATATTAACGGTCCTTGTCAGGACCAATCTCTCTCTTACAAACACAGGGTTTTTTTTCTTTTTCTCTCTCTCAGTAATTAATATTACAGCCCGAATCATAACGGACTGAAATTTATTTGAACCAGGGGGAGGAGGGGGAGGGGGAGAGGGGGAGAGGGGGAGGGGGAGGGGAGGAGGGGGGCATGTTTTTGTCGTTGGCGACCCTGGGCGACATGTTACTAATTTTACAATTTTTTTTCTCTCTCAGTAATTAATATTACAGCCCGAATCATAACGGACTGAAATTTATTTGAACCAGGGGGGGAGGAGGGGGAGAGGGGGAGAGGGGGAGGGGAGGGGAAGGGGGAGGAGGGGGACATTTGTCACTGTCGTTGTCGACCAGTAAAGGAATAACATTACAGCCCGAATAATAACGGACTGAAATTTATAAGAGGGGTAGGTGTTTTTATATGTGTGTGTGTGTGGGAGTTGATGTTATTTTTTTATTTTGTGCTTTTCATAGAAGTTTCCCCTTTCGGAAAGATGGGGTGGCCCTGAAAAGGGCCTTTGGAATATGTAAGCGATTACATCGTTGGGGGCTGTTGGCGTTGTCTTCTCACAGTACACACCGGGCATGTCAAGGCTATGAATTCACACACTAGGGGTTTGTAAGCGTCCGCACACGCTGGTATTTGGGCATGTTGATGTATACAAGCCACACACAAGGCTTGATGCCCACAGGGGAAAATAGCGTATTTAGCAAAGTGGTTACAGCATTGCACGCAGTGTAAATAGGAGGCTGCTTGGCGTTCTGTGTTGGATGCCAGTGTTGTTCTTATTGCGGAAGCGTAGTGGATGACGTCTTCGTTTTCTTTTTGGCTTATTTTTCTTGTATTCTCTCTTATTCTGTTTTTTCTTGCGTCTTTTCTGTTTTTTCTTGCCTCTTGCCTATTTCTATTGCTTCTGGCGTCTTTTCTACCGCTTCTGGCGTCTTTTTTACCGATTCTGCCGTCTTTCCTGTTTCTTCTGGCGTCTCTCCTGTTTTTTCTTGGGTCTTTCCTGTTTTTTCTTGAGTCTTTCCTTTTTTTGGATACTGTGGTTTTTAAGTCTTTCCTGTTCTCCTCATCTTCGCCTTCTCCTTCTTCTTCTTCTTCTTCTGTGTCGGTTTCGGTTTCGGTTTCGGTTTCTGTTTCTTCTTGTCCCGTTTCTTCTTCTTCTTCTTGTGCCGTTTCTCCTGCTTTTTCTTTAGCTTGGGAGCTTTGTTGTTGTTTCAACATAGTTTCTAACACGCGGTCTATGTCGTCAAAACGTTGGTATTCGACTGGGGTAAGATACGATGTCGCTGCTGGGAAGTCACTAAGATGCGGTGTGGCTGGTGGGAGGTCTCTAAGATGCGGTGTGGCTGCTGGAGAGTGGTCCCGGGGTTGAGGTGTAAATAAGTCTTCCATTATAGCATCCAACCATGGCCCGTCATGTACCATATTAATGATGTTGCCGAACAGTTGTACTTCATTATCATCATTTGTGATGAAGTCTGATATGTCAATATCCATGATTTCAGCCAGGGATGACTCCATCACTGTGCACGTCTAGTAGACACTGGCATAATTGTGAATAAATGAGTAAATACTGCGCGCTATTTATAGTGTAAGGCGCGGACGTCAGCGAAATCGTTATATCTGTTTTGTCTACATTTACGCTGAACAAAATATTTGTGTTTCTTTTCCAATTTTAAACGGTTGTCATTTTACAATAAATGCCAGTGCACGTATAGATTTTATTTCAAGTTGAACTGAGGCAACACATGGTGTAGCATTTAAAAATTTAGCAGGGTAGCGGTAAACTAAGCTATTTTAATGATTCTATCGATTTTTAGACGCGTAACGTTCTGGTACGGTAGTGTGGAAAACCCTGTACACTGGAAATAAATCGGTTTTCTTGGCTAAAAATACGTCAAGTATGTTGCTCACAGCCTTATAATGTGACCCTAAAAATTGTAACTGGTTTATCGAAAGAAAGAAAACTAGGAAATTTTTATCCTTGGGCAACGGTAACACAGCACTATACAGTGTGCAGGCAAAAATGTGAGTACAGCTATGGGTGTCAAATGGGAAAAATTTCCTAGTTTTTTTTCTTTTCGATAAACATGCTGCAGTGAACTCACATTTATTGCAAAAAATGAGACCCCGTTTTAAAGTTGGAAAAATAAAACACAAATTTTTTTTAGCAGATACCACCATCTTGCACTCACTCACACCGGCCGCCATCTTAAACCCACCACCCACCCATCCACCACCACAGCCGCCATCTTAAACCCACCACCCACCCATCCACCACCACAGCCGCCATCTTAAACCCACCACCCACCCATCCACCACCACAGCCGCCATCTTAAACCCACCACCCACCCATCCACCACCACAGCCGCCATCTTAAACCCACCACCCACCCATCCACCACCACAGCCCACACCCACCCATCCACCACCACATACCACAGCCGCCATCTTAAACCCACCACCCACCCATCCACCACCACAGCCGCCATCTTAAACCCACCACCCACCCATCCACCACCACAGCCGCCATCTTAAACCCACCACCCACCCATCCACCACCACACATGACCCCATGTGACACAATACGCGCTTCTGATTGGCTGTCGCGTGACGTCACAGAGGTCATATGCAAATTTCTGAGGTCAAGTGACCTCTATTTACCTTTTGTATACTACTTCCGTCACTTTCATTTTCGAAAATGTGAATCCAGAGTCATGGAATCTTTTCGAAGAATGGGAGGTTGTATAGTTTAGGGGCCCAGAGCAGTGGAGATAAACTATCCATGTATCTAGTTCTGGTGTTTTCACTGAGTTTGATTACATGCGGCATTAAGTATGGCGTCTTTGGCTTCTAAAGTATGGCGTCTTTGGCTTCTAAACTTCACTCGTCCCCGAAGAATGTAACATGACACATGACTACATGTATACAATCTGGACGGTGTGGGGACGGTGGGTGGGCAGGAGGGGGGTCTCGGGTCTGGTGTGCGGTGGATGGTCGTTGATGTAGAAAAGCATATATGAGCTGAAAACTCGGAGATATATTGGCTGACCTGGGTGGGGGGGGGGGGTATCTCCTATTCCTAAGCGCCGCCAGTCATCTATGCTTGTTAGCCTATATGGCTTCTAATAGCCCGCCTGTTCCCGATAGCCGATGGTTAGGCCTACAAATCATTCAGAATTTCTTCCTGAATTTCAGGACGGCTGACTGCATTTATTATCAGCCATATTCGCAAATTAATCTAGCATGCGTGTCCAAGATAACACTGAAATACTCCGTACATTATATACGAATGAGTATTACTTTATATAGGGTTAAATGGTTATGACTTGCAGGCCTATAATCAAGATGATATATTTACATGTATGTATTTAAAACTGTACAGGTAATAATTAACCAGTTATTTAATGATAAAACGAAATGGTTATTTTGACGGAGGGACCTTAGTAGTATAGTCACCGCATATAGACTCCCATTTTGCCGGGGGTGATAACTCTTTGGGGCGCCAGGGGGAGTTATTCGGGCGGGTTGTGGAATTCAAGTGCACTAGGTCACATGACTTTTGACCTCGAATTCTTCCGCGGTGATTCGGTCTGGCGGTGATGCGATCAAAAAAGCTACGAAAGTAGTCCCATGTCAACCAAGTGACTTCCTATGTTAATGTATACGGGGAATGCCTAAAACGAGTATGGGAATAGACGTTTTGAGACCGAGGTGGACCCCTAGTGGACCGATTGGGTCGAGTGAGGTGTCAAAGTGAAGCCCTCCTACATGGCTATCACGTCGTGGGTGATTGCATGTAAAAAATATGAAAAAATAAAAAAATATATAAAATGCGAAATACTGACTTTACCCCTACAATAGGGGAAAACAACTATCAACCCTATTCAAAAGAGCTAATATCGTTTTCCGGGCTTATCGGGCCCTGTCTATCAAGTCATGGGTGGGTACATGTTTTCACAGAAAAAAAATATAAAAAGCGAAACACGGACTTTACCTCTACAACAGGGCCTGATTCGCACATTTGCATCTATACGGGAAAATGCCTGTATGGGGTGTGGGGTGGTCATTTTTTTTTTTTTTTTTGATTTTACTATGGGTTGTTTGGTCTTGTTTTCTTCGTCTCGCCACGAAAAACACGATGGAAGGGGTCTCGAAGTTAAGCGGTGGAATAAACGTATCGTCCGTTTTCAATATTCTGCGCATGCGCAGTCTGGCCGTAGGATAGAAAGCAGACATTTTGGGGGTGCGTAGGGGTGTGTTTGGGGTAGAGATGGCACACTATTGGTCCAAATGGGTCGTGGGAGGTGTCAAAGTGAAGCTTTTGTGGGGTAAAGTCAGAATGGCGTGTTTTTTTCATAGCAAGTCGCGTCAATCTGCGCATGCGCAGTTGGATGTAGTAAGTAAAGTGGTCAGTTTGGGGTGCGTGGGGATGTGTTTGAGGTAGAGATGGATCACTATTGGTCCGAATGTGTCGTGGAATGTGTCATCTTGTAGCCCTCGTGGTGCAGACCCCGATTTGAGGGATGTCCATGTCATCTGAGCCAAAGTGGACAGTTTGGGGGTGTGAAGGAAGGTATTTGGTGTAGAGATGGACCATCCATATCTGTCATGCATTATACCATATCCTTGCTGTATTATACCATATCTGTGCTGTATTATACCATATCTGCCCTGTGTTTACAATATTTGTCATGTATTATACAATGATGAAGGACACGTGTTCATTCCTATATCTACAGACACCACCGCCAACTCCGGTTGGGCGGAGTTCGGCAATTTTACAACCGGGACCTTGTCAACATCCGGATTTCCCAGTGGGTTTTTCCCGTCGTTCCTCCGTCTTCCATGCGGGTACTGTGGTTTTACATCCGGGTCCTCATCTTACATCCGGGTTTTTTTCAATTTTACTGTCACGTGACCGGAACCGGAAGTTGTCACAAGACAGGTGGCGCCCCGATATTGTCCTACTTATTCCGGCAGGGCGCCATCTGTCTTATGACAACTTCCGGTTCCGGTCACGTGACAGTGAACATGGAAAACCCCGGATGTAATTTGAAGACTTGGATGTAAACCCACAGTACCCACATGGAAGACGGAGGAACGAGGAGAAAAACCCACTGGGAAACCCGGATGTTGACAAGGTTCCGGATGTAAAATTGCCGAGCTCCGCCCCACGGGAGTTACCACCACCACCGGGCGTTGACGGGCGTCAACGCTCGGTGGTGGTGGTGGTGGTGGTGTCTGTAGATATATGAATGAACACGTGTCCCTCATCATTGTATAATACATACAGGACAGATATGGTATAATTCAGGACATATATTTTATAATACAGGACATATATGGTACAATACAGGACAGATATGGTATAATACAGCACAGATATGGTATAATTCAGGACAGATATGGTATAATACAGCAAAGATATGGTATAATGCATGACAGATATGGATGGTCCATCTCTACACCAAATACCTTCCTTCGCACCCCCAAACTGTCCACTTTGGCTACTACTCGTACTGATGACGTCACCGATGACGTCACATGACATGGACATCCCTCAAATCGGGGCCTGCACCACGAGGGCCACAAGATGACACCTCCTACGACACATTCGGACCAATAGTGTGCCATCTCTACCCTAAACACACCCCTACGCACCCCCAAACTGTCTGCTTTCTATACTACGGCCAGACTGCTCATGCGCAGAACATCTCTATCCCAAACACACCCCCACGCACCCCCAAAATGACCACTTTACTTACTATACCCAACTGCGCATGCGCAGATTGACGCGACTTGCCATAAAAAACACGCCATTCTGACTCTACCTCACAAAAACTTAACTTTGACACCTCCCACGGCCCATTTGGACCAATAGTGTGCCATCTCTACCCCAAACACACCCCAACGCACCCCCAAAATGTCTGCTTTCTATACTACGGCCAGACTGCGCATGTGCAGAATATTGAAAACGGACGATACGTTAGCCCAGTCGGATGCTCCTCCAAGAGAGCTTCAAAATAAGACCTCATACGACACCATGGGACCACTAGGGGCTCACCTAAACCCCAAAACGTCCACCCGTCGCTATTTACCCACTACGCATGCGCACAGTGACGTTTTCAAAAAAATTCACCGCTTAACTTCGAGACCCCTCCCATCGTGTTCTGCGTGGCGAGACGAGAAAAACAAGACCAAACAACGCATATCGCAATGAACATGTGTGAATTTCCCAATATGGACCTATCCCCCTGAGCCAGTATGGGCCTATGGGCCTATGGGCCTATCCCGACCTCCGTGAACTTTTCGGAAAATTTCACCGCTTAACTAGGAGACCCCTCCCATCGTGTTTTTCGTGGCGAGACGAAGAAAACAAGACCAAACAACCCATAGTAAAATCCCCTCCCCCCCCACCAAAAATGACCCCCCCCCCATACCCCATACAGGCATTTTCCCCTATAGATGCAAATGTGCGAATCAGGCCCCTATTGTAGAGGTAAAGTCCGTGTTTCGCTTTTTATATTTTTTTTCTGTGAAAACATGTACCCACCCATGACTTGATAGGCAGGCCCCGATAAGCTCGGAAACCGATATTAGCTCTTTTGAATAGGGTTGATAGTGGTTTTCCCCTATTGTAGGGGTAAAGTCCGTGTTTCGCTTTTTATTTATTTTTTCTGTGAAAACATGTACCCACCCATGACTTGATAGGCAGGCCCCGATAAGCTCGGAAACCGATATTAGCTCTTTTGAATAGGATCGATAGTGGTTTTCCCCTATTGTAGGGGTAAAGTCAGTGTTTCGCTTTTTATATATTTTTTCTGGAGAAACTTTTACATGCAACCACCCATGACTTGATAGCCCTGGAGGAGGGCTTCACTTTAATTTAACACCTCACTCGACCCAATCGGCCACTAGGGGTCCACCTCGGTCTCAAAACGTCTATTCCCATACTCTTTTTAGGCATTCCCCGTATACATTAACATTGGAGTCACTTGGTTGACATGGTACTACTTTCGCAGCTTTTTTGATCGCATCACCGCCAGACCGCATCAACGCGGAAATTCGAGATCAAAAGTCATGTGACCTGGTGGCGCCACCTGTCGGAACTATAGTGCACTTGACCTCCACAACCCGCTCCAATAACGCCCCCTGGCGCCCCAAAGAGTTATCTCCCCCGGCAAAATGGGAGTATATATGCGGTGACTATACTACTAAGGTCCCTCCGTCAAAATAACCATTTCGTTTTATCATTAAATAACTGGTTAATTATTACCTGTACAGTTTTAAATACATACACGATAACGGTAGCTTTGGCGTATTGTCGCAATGGCGCATTTTGGTTTCCTCTGTCGTCCATTGGCACCCTGTATAGTAAGCTTAAGTTTTCTCCGATTCAGAGGGCGACAATACGCCATTACGATGGCCGCATCCGTCTTCCATAGATAGCAGCATGAATGTATTTATTTGTGGCATGATGCAGTTTTCAACAGCCCATTCTTCTGTTTGGGTTGTATATGCCTATAATTCTGCTTGACCGGTAACTGCCAATTTTTAGCCCTTCTCTTTCTCCTCCTTTCGTTATTGAGTTGACTGCGAAACAGCGTCACGGTAGGCGAGGCAGGGAAGGCGGAAGAGGGGGTAGCGGAGGGCAATGCGCTCCCCCCTCCCCAATATTCCAGCGGAAAAAAAGAAGAAAACAAAAACGAACAAACACGACACAAAAAAAACAAGGCAGCGGAAAAACCGCTAGACTAAAGCAAAAGCAGAAATAAACCTATACGGTATTATATCTATATATTGAATGCAGATTTTACTTTCCAATAAGCATCATCCTTGCTCAGTCACATTCAAAATCTGGATCTGTGATCGGCTCCCCAACAAATATAAAATATCTGTGTTCTTGACATGGTCAAAGCTTAATATACCTTTCGATTGAAATTATTCCTACGAAGTAGGCTACAGATTGCCAATTGTCCGGTAATGAGTCAGTCAGTCAGTCAGTCCATCCGAATACTTTCGTCGGCAAAGTAAGGAGAATCGTTGACATTAGAACCTTGATTTTTGGCATGAAGGTGCATTAGGGGACATTAGGGGTTCTGACCTGACATACTTTTGATGAAAATTTCTGGTGATTTTTTATGAAAATCACTGCTGATTCTGACTTGAGCAGTGCCCATCTTAATATAGGCAGGGGTGGAGATTTCCAAGAACTCAGTTCGCGTCGGAGTCCTAATGCCTACCCTACTTCGTAGGTCCTGTGACGTTCATGTATATAGTTAATATTTAAATTATATATACCGGTACTTCCGAAAATCATCATTTGTTTGACGGCGAATATTTAAAATAAAACTTGTGAGAAACACCAAAACAGGCACAACAAATAGAGCTTTACTTCCTCGTTGAATGTTGAATAATGGCGTCCAAATCAGCCTCGTTTTTTCACGAACATGCGCAATGACTTTTCATCGCATAGCTCCATCGCATAGCTCCATCGCATAGCCCCATCGCATAGCTCCATCGCATAGCCCCATCGCATAGCTCCATCGCATAGCCCCATCGCATAGCTCCATCGCATAGCTCCATCGCATAGCCCCATCGCATAGCTCCATCGCATAGCTCCATCGCATAGCCCCATCGCATAGCTCCATCGCTTCATCGCTCCATCGCATAGCTCCATCGCATAGCCCATCGCTCCATCGCATAGCTCCATCGCATAGCCCATCGCATAGCTCCATCGCTTCATCGCTCCATCGCATAGCTCCATCGCTCCATCGCATAGCTCCATCGCATAGCTCCATCGCATAGCCCATCGCATAGCTCCATCGCTTCATCGCTCCATCGCATAGCTCCATCGCATAGCTTCATCGCAGAAGCCTCATCGCGCACGCATAGCGCGACTTTTTATCGCATAGCCCATCGCTCCATCGCATAGCTCCATCGCTCCATCGTATAGCTCCATCGCGCATCGCATAGCTCCATCGCATAGCCTCATTGCGCATCGCATAGCGCGACTTTTTATCGCATAGCTCCATCGCTCCATAGCATAGCTCCATCGCGCATCGCATAGCTCCATCGTTCCATCGCATAGCTCCATCGCTCCATCGCGTTAAATTAGAAATGAAAGACGCGATGGCCCCTCTCGGCCATCATAGGAAGGTGATTTAAGTGCGAAATTTCAGGCTTAGTTCACTAAACAAGGTCTGTGTGTATAAGAGAATCATGTCGAATTCTCATTATTATCTTTTGGTACATCAAATTATTGCATTCGCGAAAACGACTTCTAAGTCAATATGAAAGGTATCTACGTATCAAAATAAATTTAAAAAACTCTCAAGGAAATCAAGGTCCTAGCTTTTGACAACGAGGTCAAATAGATCGCTTTTATGGTCAGTATCTGCTAATATATGACGTAATTTCATTCGTAAAACTGATTGACAAAGTAACGCAAATTGTGAAGTGTAGAACCAGTAAGTTCTAGCAGAAATGGGCTCTGACTTGAGAGAATGATGTCAAATGCAACATGTTTCTGCCCATTGTCTGCTGATACACATAAGTATTGATTTTACGGAAGTGATTAATGCAATTCTAAAGGGATTATGAGTGCGGAAGAGGACGAGAACATCAATGCTTGCGAGAATGAGGATAGAGGGGCTGTGTTCCGAAAGAGGATCATTCGAAATAGATATGTGCCAAATTTCATGCTTGTAACCGAAAGTACACAATATAACTGCACAACTATGATGTATTGTTCGCGCATAGGGTTGTCTGACTCATTAAATACTACATAGTCATTTATGTATTAAAAAAATCATTTGCACACAAAGCCAGTGTTGAGTATTATCAATGAGTCGGTATAGCTAAGACATTAAGTGCAAGTCCAGGGATTGGAGGGTCATTGTTTCGATTCCCACAGAGGGTTAAGTTATTCTTCCTTTTAACACATATTTCCATATATGCGAATTGCTTGGGGGTAAAGTTAAACATCTTTATTCGGTGAAAGTTGCTGAGTTGTTCCGCTTACTTCTGAAACGTAATTGTTGCGTTTGTTTTTATGATGCATGATCTATAATTTGATACCAAGTATTATTCAATGTTAATCATAATGATAATGCGTTACTTGTTATGCTTCTTCACCAATTTGTGTTTTATCTAGATTGGGTAGATAAAATGATTACTAGAAGTAGTGAACTTATTTTTCTACTTTCTAAGACAGTCGCCTATGACTGTATGCAAATTATCTGAACCACTGACAAGGTTGCGGCTCATCTTCCTTGGTATATATAAGAAATCCAAGGATCTTAAATTGTATATACATGTGCATACTGTTCAATGAAAATGGTAATATCTGAAGACAGTGACTGATGTGACGACCGACAGCTTTTAAGCGACTGACGTAAGAGAATTGAAGTCTGAATGGAAATCAACGAAGCAATAATTAATTCCACCGAACATAGTTGCAAATGAATTCAAACGTGCCTGAAGACAGTGTTGTCATGTGAGGTTGAAAAGGAAAGTGTCTTAGCGCATGCGCATTTCAAAAAGTCACAAATACAAGAACAACAACAACGCGAGCCTCCCGTAGACCTGCGTGCCGCAGGTAACAACCAGTTTCCACGAAAACTCGTTTGTTCGTTTTTATTGGAAATCGCTTAGGTTTAAATGAAACACCTTTCAAATCATTTGTTCTCCAACATTCAAGTTTGCTAGAGACGTCTCGAATTATAAATAGATCAATAGTTGAATCTGACACAGACTTAAATGTAACACCTCTCAAATGCATCAGCCGGGCGACAATAATTCATCTCCGGTGACGTAAGCAAGCAGTTAATTCTTTTCAATGATATAAAATGAGACTGAAACAAAATCACATGTATACGATTGTCCGATAACGACAATACGGCAACGACAATACGGCAACGGCAAGAAAATCGATCGTAGGGAAATGAATTGGTCCGTACACATGAATGCGTAACGATTACGACAGTGCGATAAGACTATCCGGCAATGCGATACGATTATCCGTCTGTTATTGGAATCGGTTCTGGAGCTATTTTTTGTCGTTGTCGGACACAAGTCGTGCGGTTTTATTACGCCACAGCAGCAACACACGCGCTTTTTAGGGCTTGTAGCGGTCCATTGCTGTAAGAAATGTTCTCATGTCGCATCCGCTTTTGTACTTATAGCCGTAGTCATGTGTACACCAAAAACGCATTACCGTTGTCGTTGCCCTTGCCGTATTGTCGTTGTCGCATTGTCGTTATTGGATAATCGTATACATGTGTACGTAGCTTTACGTGTGTTACAATTAGACGCCCTTCTGTAGAATCCGATCACTCATGTCTGTGGGTTAGACGATACTATTGCTTGTGTATGGGGCGTCCGCTGATTGACCCCAGGAAGGAATGGTTGGTATTATATATATTGAAATTCTTTCCGGATTATTTGACAAAGAAAAATATAAAAAAGCTGGAACAGTGTCTGCAGACAGCAACATTGTGACAGCTTTTTGTCGGGTACCCCCCATGGTGTTTTAGGGCATTTTTAGTTTCTGTCGGGTGATCGTCTATCATGGCGGCTGGTTCGAAATCGAGCAGCTCATCACATGTTCAAATTGCCGATAAATTTGACAGAACAAATCAGTCTTTATAGCAACGAGGTTATTTGTTGCAACGAAATATTATGAGTAGATAGTAGTAAGAAGCCCGCAAATTCCTTATAAAAAATGATTTCACAAAAAGTGAGGCTGAGGATCACGAGGACATCGTGACATCGTGACGTCACTTCGGGTGACATCAGGATAACGTCACGGGTGACGTCCCATCCGGTCACGTGAAATCTGGGTTACACCCGGGTCACTTCTTCTGACGTCACTTCCGATGACGTGACGGTCCAGCAAGAGTCATCTCTCCCTGACACCAGTGACTGACTGTGAATCTATACGGGGAATGCATGTATGGGGTATAGGGGAGGTCATTTTTTCTTTTGGATTCTACTATGGGTTGTGGGTCTTGTTTTTCTCGTCTCGAGCTGTATAACACGATGGGAGGCGTCTCGAAGCTAAGGGGTGAAATGTTTTGAAAAGTTCAGGTAGGCCTGTATATAGGCCCATACTGACTCAGTGGATAGGTCCGTACTGGGAAATTTACTCCTGGACATTTGTGATATGGGTTGTGGGCTCTTGTTTTCCTCGTCTCGAGCTGTAGAACACGATGGGAGAGGTCTCGAAGCTAAGCGGTTAAATGTTTTGAAAAGTTCAGGTAGGTCTGGATCTAGGCCGATACTGGCTCAGTGGATAGGTCCATACTGGGAAATTTATTCCTAGACATTTGCGGTATGGGTTGTGGGGTCTTGTTTTTCTCGTCTCGAGCTGTAGAACACGATGGGACGGGTATAGACGCTAAGCGGTGAAATTTTTTGAAAAGTTCACGGAGGTCTGGATAGGCCAATAGGCCTACTGGCTCAGTGGATAGGTCCATACTGGGAAACCCACACATGCTCATTGCGGTATGGGTTGTAGGATCTTATTTTTCACGTCTCACCACATAGAACACAATGGGCGGAGTCCCGAAGCGACTGGTTATTTTTTTTTGAAAAAGTCACCGTGCGCATGCGAAGTGGGCAAGTAGCGCTGGAGAGCACGTTTTGGGGTGTAGGTGGGCCCCTAATGGTCCGATTGGGTCGAGTGAGGTGTCAAAGTGAAGCGCGCCTCCAGGGCGATCAAGGCATGGGTGGGTGCATGTGAAATAAGGATTTGTCCCGAAAATATAAAAAGCGGAACACGGACTTTACACCTAAAACCATGAAGAATCATGGATGTTTTGGGGTCCAGGCCATCCCTGGTCCAAATAATCTCCCAGAGTGAGGTAGAGAGTGAGTGAATGAGAAAGTGAGTGAGTGAGGCGTGCCCAACGCCCGTCTTAACGCATGAACGCACTAACGATGGTGAGTGAGTGAGTGAGTGAGTGAGTGAGTGAGTGAGTGAGTGAGTGTGAGTGAGTGAGTGGTCATATAAGGTCGTTGTCAACGCCCGGTGGTGGTGGTATCTCCCGTGGGGGGGGGGGGTGCTCTTGGATCGTAGGGGCTAATATCTTAATCTGCGCATGGGCATTTGGGATGTAGTGAGTAAAGTGGTCATCCTGGAGGTGCGTGAAGGTGTGTTTGAGCGATTGGTGGTCCATTCTTTGTTCGCGTGAGTCGTGTAATGTGTCAAAGTGAAGCCCTCACGGTGCAGACCACGACACCAGGTCATATGGGACGTCATTGGTCATCAGTAGGAGTAGTAGCCAAAGTGGACATTTTGGGGGTGTGAGGGAAGGTGTTTGGGGTATAAATGGACCACCCGTGGTCCGAATGTGTCGTGTGAGGTGTCACCTTGTAGCAACACCCACCAACGCCAGGCTTAACTCTTCAACGCCCTGGTGAATTAGACCGAAAGCGATGATATTTTAGATATTCTATGGAAATGACACTAATTAATCGAATGCGGTGACACCCGTCAACGCCTGTCGTTACGCCTTAACGCCCTAGCATACAGCCTTGACGCCATGATATAGACCGGAGAGACAACGACGACAACGACAACGACAACGATGACAACGACGACAACGACGACGACAACGACGACACCGACAACGACGACACCGACAACGACGACGACGACGACGACGACGACGACGACGACAGGTCAATCATTTTGTTATCCCCTCCCGTTCATCATACCCACGCTAGGGGAGCCTCGTTGAGTATGTTGTGTTGCTCTTGTCCAATCAGAAGCCCTCATTTGGGGCTGCATCTGTTATGTTCGTTCTTGCCGGTTAGATGTATTCTCGGCCGCTCTTATCCAATCCAAGCCTTCCTTTGAGAAAGTTCAATGTTTGGTCATGTTCGCTCTGATCCGTATGTTCTAATCCTCACAGGGCAGGCCAGGATATTGTTCAATCAGTATGTCCTAAAACATTCTGATAGCATTTTCCACGGTCTCGGTGGATGGTAGCGCCATATCCTCTTCCAAGTGTGAAGCGTTCGTGGGAATACATTTGCTCTTCGGGGAGTTTTCTGGGAAAACCCCCGTTCTATTTATACACCATTTCGGAGTAGTGGAGAAAAAGGAGTTTTGGAGGTGCAATGGAGTGCGTTTGGAGGAGATGAGGGCCTTTTTCCATCCGGCCACCTGGTAGAATTAGTTTGTGTGTGTGGTGTGTGTGCGTGCATGCTTTGGTGCGCGCGTATGTGTGTGTGTGTGTGTTTGTGTGAATCTCTATATGTACGGACACCACCACCACCACCACTACCACCACTACCACCACCGTATGGACCTCAATGGACAGGTCCCTCCTGAGAAATTTACTCCTCGATATTTGCGGTATGGGTTGTGGGGTCTTGTTTTTCTCGCCTCGAGCTGTAGAACACGATGGGATGGGTCTCGAAGCTAAGCGGTGAAATTGTTTGAAAAGTTCAGGTAGGTCTGGATATAGGCCCATACTGGCTCAATGGATAGGCCCGTACTGAAAATTTTACTTCTAGACATTTGCTGTATGGGTTGTGGGGTCTTGTTTTTCTCGTCTCGAGCAGTAGAATACGGCGGATGGGGTCTCGAAGTTAAGCGGTATTTTTTTTTGAAAAATTCCGGTAGGTCTGTATATAGGCCCACATTGGCTCAGTGGATAGGTCCATACTGAAAAATTTACTTCTAGACATTTGCGGGGTCTACTGGGGTCTTGTTTTTCTCGTCTCGAGATGTAGAACACGATGAGAGGGGTCTCGAGGATAAGAAGTGATGTCATCGTACGCATGCGTACGTACCTGTGGTGCAACCTGTACCCTATAACACGAAGGGCATAGGGTACACCAGCGTACGGGTGCACCACAGGTACGTGCTCATGCGTACGATGACGTCACTTGCGAGCTCTGAGCTCCAAGCTCAGACTCTAAGAGCTTCGAGCTCCAAGAGCTCCGATCCAAGAGCCCCGCCCCACGGGAGCTACCAGCACGCCCGGTGATAGTGGTGGTGTTGTCTGTACATATAGAGATTCACACAAACACGCACACACGCATGCACGCACGCACACACACCACACACACAAACAGGCTCTCTCCCAGGCACACACACTGTCAGAGGTAACCCTACCAGGTAGACGGATGGAAAAAGGCATTCCAAAAAACGCATTCCATTGCACCTCCAAAACTCCTCTTTCTTCACTACTCCGAAATGATCTATAAATAGAACGGGGGTTTTCTCAGAAAACTCTCAGAAGAGCATTTATATTCACACGAATGCTTCACACTGATACCGCTTGAAAGAGGATATGGGGCTACCACCCATCGAGGCCTTGGAAAATGCAATCAGAATGCCCGAACAGCTGTTTTAGGACATGCTGATTGAACAATATCCTGACCTGCCTGGTGAGAATTAGAACATACGGCTCAGCGCGAACATGACCGAACATTGAACTTTCTCAAAGGACGGGTTTGATTGGATAAGAGCAGCCGAGAATACATCTAATCGGCAAGAACGAATATGAGAGATGCAGCCCCAAATGTGGCTTCTGATTGGACAAGAGCTGCATAACATACCCAACGCGGCTCCCCTAGCCGATAATAGAATGATTGAGCTGTCATCTTTGTTATACCCCCCGAACACGTAGTGTAGGGGGGGTGGGGGAGGGTATACTGGTTTGAGCTTGTCCGTCCTTCCGTCCGTAACATTTCGTTTTCGGAGCGTAACTTGACAACTGCTACTTGGATTCCGCTCAAATTTGGTATGCAGCTACCATACCATGATACCTCGTTTGGGATTGCGTTTGGCGCATGTGCGTCTACAGGTGGCGCCACCTAGAGTCAAGGATAGGGGCCGTATGAACCCATGTACTTCAAGATCCTCATGGTACTCATATGAACAGTCAGAATCAAAGCGTAACTGAGATACATCATTCTTTGGATGACGACTTTACAACGAATATTATGGATTAAGAATACTGATCAGCGATATGGATTTGATATTTTTGGAACATCATGATGTCTTGCCGGCATCATTGAAAACTGTTGACCGCTTCTCTCTTGCAGGAAACGTGCCTACGCTTATGTATACTATGATTGTCTTTTTGAATTTGGTATTTATACTGTTATATGGAATATGGAATAGGTCTTTGGATTATGGACGCGGATATTCTCTAATGGACGACGGCTGAATTATGAATGACAGACTAGACGCTTGTAATTCCTCTTGTCGGCCTGTGACATTTCGTTTCCGGAGCATAAATTGACAACAGCTAATTGGATTCTTCTCAAATTTTGTATGTAGCTAACATACCATGAGGCCTCGCTTGGGATTGCGTTTGGCGCGTGTGCTTCTACAGATGGCGCCACCTATGGGCAGAATTTTCTCAGTTTGTCAGTAACATTTCGTTTCCGGAGTATAACTTGACAACCGCTACTTGGATTCCTCTCAAATTTGGTGTGCAGCTACCATGCCATGAGACCTCGCTCGGGATGGCACATATGCATCTACAGGTGGTGCCACCTAGGGGCAAAATATTATGTGGTCCGTAACATTTCGTGTCCACAGCATAACATGCGTGGACAATCCATTAACCGCAGTCGCGACTGCGTTTGGTGCATGCACCTCTACAGGTGGCGCCACCTAGGGTCAAAACTTTCTCTTGTCGGTCCGTAACATTTCGTTTCCGGAGCATAACTTGACAACAGCTAATTGAATTATCCTCAAATTTTGTATGTAGCTACCATACTATGAGACCTCGCTTGGGATTGCGCTTGGCACGTGTGCGTCCACAGGTGGCGCCACCTATGGGCAGAATTTTCTCAGCTGGGCCGTAACATTTCGTTTCTGGAGAATAACTTGGCAACCGCTGATTAGTTCTTCTCAAATTTTGTATGTAGCTACCATACCATGAGACCTCGCTCGGGATGGCGCATATGCATCTACAGGTGGCGCCACCTAGGGGCAAAATATTATGTGGTCCGTAACATTTCGTGTCCACAGCATAACATGCGTGGACAATCCATTAACCGAAGTCGCGACTAGTTACATACCATGCCGCCACCAAATGCAGTCTAAATGAACTTAACCCGTAAACTATTATAACATGTATAGTTATATTCCAGTACAAATATTTGTTAATTTCTATCAAATGTGCATCGGGGGGGTATCTTGTAAGCATGCTTACTGATCAATTCCACCGCCACCCGACGCAATCCCATTCAACTTACTCCTGAAATATTAAACAACAACATGTATCTATGCCTTACGGGGGGCATCTTGTAAGCAGCCTTATTGATCATTTTGATCAAAATGTAAGATATCAGCATCTTATGATAATTGGTTTTCTACAAGTTATTCAGATATAAGCATCTTATGATAATTAGTTTTCTACAAGTTATTGATAGTCAGGGCTGTTTGGGATTTTTTGGTTCACATTCTTCCAAAAGCACCAAATTTGGCCCTTATGTCGCCCATACCATACTATTTCGATTTTTGACGGGCGCCAAGACGGGCACCCCCTAGGGCCGCCATATTCGGCGAAATTCAATATGGTCGCCACCCGGGTTAGAGGTCAATCGTAGTTAAATAACTAAAAGGGCTAAAAATATGAATAATACCACTTTTTAGTGGTTTTGGGGGTCGGAGAATCAGATTGTGATCTTATTTCAAAGATTTGAGGTCAAGGTCACACTTTAAGTTCACCCTAAAGGTCATTTTGGGGATAAATTCGCATTATCACTGGTTTTGGGGCAAGATATATGAGCTGCCTCATTCTATTGGGTTTCAGGGTTGAGTAACCCGAATCTGGCCTTATTTTGGCGATTCGGGGCAATATTTCATTTGAGAGTCGCGATAGTGGTCATCCGAACCAGAGGTCAATTGTAGGTATAACACCAAAAGAACCACAAATAATATCATGTTTTGCCATTCTGGTTTGTGCCATTCTCCGATTCTGATCTTATTTTGAAGATTTGAGGTCACCCCATTTTGGGGTCAAAGGTCAAAGACCAACAGTTACCACTAAGAACAATCGATCGAAGATTATTCAAGAACAAATTATATTAAAACACTTCTGAGATGACATCTGCTGACAAAATACTATAACTATGCCGCTACGCCACTATGTGTATTTAAATGTTCGAAATATAATACAAAGATCGCTTTAGCAACAATATACCAATGAATATTAGTACCTATACCTTCTGGCTTGCGCACTCAAGAAACTGTGAAGTCGGGTCGCACCCAGTAAGGCTGTGGAAGAGGGGGTAGTGCCAAGAATTTGACGGACCGAGATCGGAACAAATGGTATGGACTGGAATGTCACAATAATTCTTTCCAGAACCGAAGTCCACCAAGAGTTCCGATAGACCGAGGGTCTCCAAAGACCGAACATCGCTGTCCATCGTGCGAACATAGGCTGTTGTATGACCCTTCTCCGTGGCATGTGCTAGATGCAGGAGGACCCTGGTGTCCGCTCGGAATGGTTGCACGGTTGAAGTATTGTGAGGTCACAAGAACACGGACTCAAAACGGGTACACAGAAAGAGCTTTCCGCTCATGTCAGTCTTGGAGATCTGTGTGCTGATGAATGAGAACGGCTCCTTTTTGTTAACATTTTTTAAGAAGTCGCTGATCTTCGGGATTTTAGGGGTTCAGGAAACAGTATTGTGGCATTCCAGTCTGTTCCGATCTTGGTCCGTCAAAGTCCGTGGCACTACCTCTCTTTCACAGCTTAACCGGGTGCAAGACGACTTCACAGTTTCTTTGATGTGGCAAAAAGACCGCCTGGGCAGCCTGTACAAGCATATCGGACCCCACCGACACACTAGTTGCTCTCACGCATGACCCGGACACTCTCCGGGCATATGGAGCTTAGAAAACGCTTCATCGTACTAATGTACAGCAAGGGATGTGGTGCAGCCGGTGTCAATGAGGCCAAGCATCACCTCTTCACTACTGCAACCAGATCGCTGGAAAACATCCCACCTCCCAAGCCGCGCTTTTGCAGCATGTGAAGCGAGCGCTGCTGCAAGCGAATTTCTACTGGAGTCGCTTCGCTCCAGCAGGAAATCCCTGACTTCAGTGAGTGGAGCTGGCACAAAGATTGCACCAGTAAATGGCAACCGCTATGGACCACTCTCGGTGACACTTCAATGGCATATGCCATTCTCATGCACTGCGGCTGACTCAAGGCATGCACGGAAGGTGCAAATGCAACTGTTCCGATGTCCGATACACGACCCTCTGCAAATGCGAAGGCGGGTGCGTTAATAACGAGGGCGGTGATGACAAGTATTATTCATTGCTGGCATCATAGAGCGCAAGCCAGAAGGCATAGATAGTAAAGGTTATCACTGGTATACTGTTTTGCTTAAGCGGTGTTTGTTTTGTATTTTGAACATTTAAATGCACGTAGCGGCATAGTTATAGCATTTTGTCAGCAGATGTCATCTCCGAAGTATTTTATTAACATTTGTTCCTGAATAATCTTGTTTCGATTGTTTTTAGTAGCAACTGTTGATCTTTGACCTTTGATTCTCAAGTGAGGTGACCATGACCTCAAATCGTCAAAATAAGGCCAGAATCTAATTCTCCGATGCCACAGAGCGCTATGGTATTATTTGTGATTCTAGCCCTTTTGGTGTTTCCTATAATTGACCTCCGGTTGATCTCTGTTTCGGGTGACCTCTGTCGTGAACCTCACATCCAGTATTGCCTCAAATTGTCAAAATACGGCCAGATTTGGGTTACTCAACCCCGAAAATCGATAAAATGAGTTAGTTTGTATATCTCGACTAAAAACCACTAAAAATGACGAATTTGACCCCAAAATGACCTTTAGGGTGACCTTGATCTCAAATCGTTGAACAGAATCAAATTCCCTGACATCGATAACCACTAAAAAGTTATATTATTCATGATTCTAGCCATTTTATTGTTTTAAATACGATTGACCTCTAACCCGGTTGGCGGCCATAATGAATTTCGCCAATATGGCGGCCCCAGGGAGCGACTGCCTTGGCGCCCGTCAAAAATCGAAAAGGTACTGTATGGGCGACATATGGGCCAAATTTGGTGCTGTTGGAAGAAACTGAACCAAACAGTCCATTTTATGCCCTAACATCCCGATGATGGAATATTAAATATTGCATAGTCTTGATGTCATATATGATGCCTGCCTGTATGGGTTTATAACGTTGCATATTATAGCTATGGCGGATCGTAATACCCCGGTAAATGTTTTGATTTGTTTGACACTCCAGTGTCCTATTTGCATCGTTAAAAATATGGAGGGATGTTTTTGACCCAATTCACAAATCTGTGTTTCTCAGTTCTCATCATTTAACATGCTGTGAGTGTACTTGATACTCCCGTAATGTTTTCTTTTGTGTTTACGAAATTGCATGTTCATGATTTGAAATGTCCAAACAGTACTGAAAAATATGTCGTTGTATCGGTCAGTCGATGGTATAAATATACAGCCTGATTTACTTAGAGCAGACAATTTTGGAACTCCGTCTCGAGGAAATGTATCAGAAACTTTAGGTCTAAATTTAACGTTTAGGGGCTGTCTTTGTTTGTCCTTTGGCCATCGTCTGTACCACCTTTGATGTCAGAAGTCTGGAATAAAATCTTCAACTTCGTAACAACTGGATGACGACTTTCTTGATGGAATTTCTTGAGGCAAAAGATACAGGGCTATGAACTTCTTTCAGACTGCTGTAAAGACCCAGCAGCGAACTCGCAAGCTAGTTCTGGGTACATGTAAAGTTGCCCGGTCGCCCTAACCAAGCCAGGCTATCATCTTACCGGCACAAAAGCCCGGGTTAGAACAATAATATCAACATCTTGACGACCAAAAAGTTTACATTGGCGCCCGAAATGGGACCTCTGAGGAATTCTACCATAGCCAAGACGAAGAAAACAGAGAAACGCCATCCGGCATTCGACGACAGCTGCCTACTTAATCAGGGACAATGGAGAGTCCAGTAAAACTCCAGGAGTTAAAGGCCATCGCCGAGGGAGTGACAGGCCTTGTAGAATCAGTCCGGAGGGATTTGAATGTGCAGGAAAATTAACGTTTGGAACGAGAGCGTGTAAAGGACCATATTTCGGCTATTCAAAAGTGTGACGGTGTGTCTCCGAAAGAAGTGCGCGAGTGGGCACTAGCCATCACAGCATTAAATGGGGTTACAGGCGCCGCAGCACAGATCGCTGCTTGGAAGTCTGTGGGACCCCTACATCGCGAGATTGAACATTTCCTGGCAGGTAAAAACAGGGAGACTACGACATGGACGGAGATTCGTACGCACGTAACCACGCAGTTCGTGTCGGCACATGAGGACGAAAGCTTAAAAGGTGAGTTGGACAATATAACACAAAAATCTGAAGAAACTCACATTGCTTTTAACCGGCGTTTTCATGAACTTTCTCAACGTGCATATACTAACGTCACTGATGATTCCAAACGCATTGTTTTGCGAGCCTATATTCGTGGCCTTGCAGACAAGAATTTGGGCAGAAAAATTGTGATGAATAGACATGCTGTAAATGTCCAAGAAGCCATGGAGTATGTGAATGAACAATCGGCCAGTGCTGAGTAATTGGCCACCATGGACATTCCCACGGAACCAGTTCCAATAGAGATCAGTGCTGCGCGCAACCCTCAGCAGGCAGCGGTTGG
>JAVTVY010051265.1:0-256192 GCA_036873755.1 Hanleya hanleyi
TGTGTGACTTCTCCACCTAACATGGATACAGAGCAACTGATGAGCATACTCCAGCGAGATCCCAAGATCCCCTTTCGAGGTGTGTTTCCACGCAATGTGTTTCCTACCCACTCTACCACCCCCGCAGCCTACATCCTGAATACAGACCCGAGGAGTCGACCCGGTGAACATTGGATAGCTGTGTACGTGGACACCCATGGCCAAGGCGAATACTTTGATTCCTACGGACTTGCACCCCTACATGCCGATTTGGAGAAATTCATGGACGTCTCTACTACAATGTGGCGTTGGAATACGCAAAGATTACATGGCCCCTTGAGTAGTGTGTGCGGACAGTACTGTGTGTTTTATCTCACTCACCGGAGTAGAGGACATTCTATGCCTACCATTGTACATATGTTTGATGATTATTGTCAAGCCGAAGACCGTGATGTCCTCGTCTATGACTGGACGGCCTCTCGTTTTAATGTGCATGCGCCATTTCTCTGGTTAACTTAAAAAAATGTACTGCGCGTGCGCGCGCAGACCCCTTGTTTATTATTGTTATGACGTTGTTGTTCTGACGTTCTGTTGAATAAAAGATGAAAAAACACAATGATGGGTTTTGACTTTTCTCTTTTTATTTAAGTCAACAAGCAAGGATTAGACTATATATATACAAATAGAATACAGGGTACACATAGTAGGGGTTAAGTTACAAAAAAAGTTCTGCCAGGAGTAGGATTCGAACCTACGACAGCATTTCGCCGACCTGCATTTACACACAGGCGCCTTAGACCACTCGGCCATCCTGACTTTTACATTTGTGTATCAACAGTTATAGGTCGACATTGTTTTTTTTACAAGTCCAAGTAAGTGGTGCTCACACCGTCGGCCAATACTTTTCGTTTGGGATAAAAGAAAGTAAAGGCGTCTCGTTGCTGGATATAGGTGCGCATCTGGTGGTCGACGACCCGGAATCCTCGGTTAGTGCCACTCGCACTGGCCTGGCTTTGCAACACGCCCAGGTAGAGAGCTGTGTCGATGTTGGGATCGCGCCGGCTCACCCCTTTACAACTATATTTATTTTCCTCTCCTCCATCTCCTCCGTAACAGTAGTAGGTCTTAGAGGAGAGCGCAATCATAGCATCCCCGCTCCACTCCAGCTTGAAGAGCCCGGGTGTCCGCTTGTCGTAGGTGTAGTGATCGCGTCGGGGTAGCCACTGGTCCCGTTCCGCCTCATATTGTGCCCGTAACACGGGTTTGACGAGTGACTCCCAGTCCGGGTGGGAAACGGCCATGTAGGCCGAATCGGTGTCCATTTCCATGAGTTGCCAGTCTGAGGGATTAAAATACACACCCATAAAATCATATATGAATTCCAGCATCCTCAGCTTGGCCACCTGATAGACCATACATCCAATCTGCAGGGGTAAATTGTACCGGATAATCTTCTTGGCTGAAGTGACTTCATAGGTGTCGTCATCGATCACCTCCACGGACCGAAACAGAGGAGAATTCACTTTTTTGCGGGCTTGGGTAGTAGTACAAATGTTCACGTTGACGTGCTTATCCTGGTTCGTTACCGTTTTTCCGTAATAACCATTGCCAGTGAGCTTCCAAGATTCAGCGATGATGGCCTGACTCGGGTATTCATCACCTTGACGACGGGCTTTCGTCACGAGGTCGGCATTCTCCGCAAAACAAGCCTCAGGTACGTACTGTATCACTTGATATATTTGAGTAATTTCCAAACCGTGGTTCATGTACCACTGCAGTAAGGGGGTGCCCAGCAAGATTTTCTCGGCCCACATACTTCCAATCAACATGCGGCGAGGTTTAGGCAAACACTCGTGTTGCTCCGCATAGGTGCTCATGGTCTCTCCAATGTCAGCCCGACCCACCAGCGTGTTCTTGAAGATAGGCGGACACTGGGCGAAGAGGGGCTTGAGAGTGTCGGGAACATGCAAATCACATTCTACAAAGCCGTAGAGCTGTCCCGAACGAATGGCGTCCAACATCTGTGGTAGACTCAGCAGTCGCCGACGACTCAAGGGGTACTCACGTTCTTTTAGGAACCGTTGTAAATGGGGCAGGGCCTGGCACATCGTGTGAAATTCACACTCCCACATCTCAATCAGAGGGTATCCTCGCTCTTTCACATAATCTCCGTTGGCCACTACTTCTTCCCGTAATTCTTGCGGTGTTTTTCCACGTCGCTCATTGAAGCGTCCAGCGCTGAAATGACATTCGTGGCCGTGCCAGTAACAGCCATAAAACTGAAAAACGGTCGGTGTTCCTTGTACAAGGGCAAACCCATCGACGGGGAGTCGGCGATCTCCTATCCGCTTCTCTGTGGCGTTGGTCTGGTGACGAATATAAATTCCCCGTCGATAGGCTTCCCAGTCCAACCACTGGTCGGCGAGATGTTTGTAAGGTGTCCGTTGCGGTGTAAAATGCCGACCTTCTGCCAACCAACGCGTATAATGACCGCTGGGCATGGGTTGGGCGAGCGACCACAAGTACAAGGCATTCGCGTCAAACCCAATGATTTTGGCACACGGTTTCCCACTGGGAAGAGTAGTCACATCCTTCTCATGGTAGCGGTGAAAAATAAGGCTAGGGCCACCCACAATGTTCTGCTTCAAACAATCGTGCATGTCTGCATCTTTTCGTTGTATGAGTGAAAAGTACGTAGGACACTCTTGAAACAGATGGCGAAGCGCCAGACCGGGTAAACTTAAGCACTCCTTGAATATGTCCACATGCATTTGGCGACGAAAGAGTTGCACCATTTTCTCGGCCGCTTCGAGAAAGGGAACCACATCTAGGTTGTTATACCACACCAGGAAATCTCGCAACGTCTTCATGCTGTGGCAGTTCCACACTTGTTGGAGTTCGATGTAGGTGGCCTCCGGCAGAGCTTCCCCTTTCAGGTCATTGTAAAACGCTTCCCGGGGTGGCAACTGGGTGTCTTCTAAGCGGTCCAGGCTCGTCATATAGGTGTAAGGAAAGTAACCTTTGGTTTGTGCACAGTCATAGGCCTTGACCCACTGGTCATAGCTACAATTAGGAGCTAAATAGTTCCGTACATCGAGAAAATGCAGTGATGTGGTAGTGAGGGCCATGTGGTTGTTGATCTTCTTGATCACCGACTTGAGGGTATCGGACTGCGCCAAGTAAGGGTAGAGAAATTCCTTCACCATGTTCAAGTCGTATCGCCCCGAATTGAAGCCGAGCACCGGTAACTGACCTAGGTATTGTAGGAACCGTAACTTCAATTTCGCCGCATACGGTTTCGGTAAAGGGACATCCTGCGACTGCAGAGGCTGCGACTGGGATTCCGGCTCGGACTCGGACTCTTCATCATCGCTGAACGCTACACCGGGTTCAGGAATGCGGTCGTCCAGCTGGGCCAGTACGTCCTCGAACTTGGCCACCAGCAATTCCGTACTGGCCGCACTGACTTCCTCTAAATACTCCATCATACGGGTGATCAACTCATGGGATTCTCCCGTGGACACGAAACACACTGGAGCAGCGTCATAGCCGGGCACGTTGGTTGAAATGCTGACACTGAGGGGGATATGGCGCTGCGTCCACTGTGTTTTAGCCGAAAATAGGTCCATGGGCTCTAACAGGGCCTCAAAATCATAGCATGCCCGGAAGGGGAAATAACGGTCCTCCTCCGGTATCATCACACCCTCATCGGCCAGTTCCTGGAAAATAGTAGGTGCATTATGATACACTCCACCCGGATATACTCGCTTGACACTGTTGTCACAGGTTTTCTCGTGGCGATGTAAGTTGTAAGACTTTTTAAACACACGATGGCATTGGGCACAACTGAAAGACTGAGCGTACTGGCTCATATTGTAAATGAGGGAAAAATGACTCACGCCATTGTCATCGAACACATTGACTTTCATCGTAGCAGCATACCGTTCTGTTGATCGCCGAACCAATTCAGCCACAAATGTATCCTCCTCCTCCTCGCATCGTAATCGATAAACAAAGATATTAATATCGAACAGTCTTTCCACGTCATCCAAATTCTTAAAGGGAACTCCACGGAAGTGCCGCTTATCCACGTCTTGCTGCTCTAAATACTGCTCCCAATAGCCATCGGCCAGTGTGTCACAAGCCCTGGGGTCACACTCGTCCAGATGCACGGCCAAACATCGAAACAGACATTTCCGGTCTTTGTAGGGCCCGTTTGCCCCTCGTGTTAATGCGTACAGGCCTTTTCGATGAAGCAACCACGGGGGAAGTAGTACAGGAGCACCGATCGGGTGATCTCTCATTTTCGTGATGAAAAATGTGACGTTAGTCACCATTTCCACCAACCATTGGGTATTGGGGCGTTGCAACCGGGCCCATTCCAATGGATCCAACGTAGTCAATTGGTCGATGAGTGGCTCCAGAGAAATAGCATCTGTGATCGTGAATGGCTGGTCAAACACATACGAATTATTACTCGGATAGAAATACCGCAGTTGGTCCGTGTTTTTGTGCCGTAAAATATACCCAAATGTCACATTCAATTTGAAGGCAGTACCCTGATCTTGGAAAATGTTCTCGGCGTAAGTAGGAAGAAGCGCGAGGTCCTCCAAGCGGAAATTGTACAAATCCAAAAGACGACGGTTACGGTGATAACAATGGCGTATGGTGGGCCAGTGACGTTGATAAATGGCCCTCACACGCTCGTCTTCAGGCAAGACTTCAACCGGAGGTGCTGCTGGATCGTCTGGAAAATCTTCTCCACGTCTCATGCTTTTCGTCTCATACAAGCGGATAGGCAAGCAGGCAGGCAGGCAGGCAGGGAGGCAGGCAGGCAGGTCAGGTAAGTCAAATTGAATACACCCCTTTCCCTAAAAATCGACTCCTTTTATACGTAAAATGGTGGTGGTGGAAGGTGGGTACAAAATGGTGGATACTCACCTCCCACCACCCTCAAACCAAGCCGCCATCTTGTACCCACCTCCCACCACGTCAATTGATGAAGGGTGATGTGTGGTGGGAGGTGGGTACAAAATGGCGAACCCTACCTCCCACCACCCGCCAAATAGGGGTGGGAGGTGGGTACAAAATGGAGGATAAACACCTCCCACCACCCGCAAACCAAGCCGCCATCTTGTACCCATCTCCCACCACGTCAATTGATGAAGGGTGATGTGTGGTGGGAGGTGGGTACCCACCTCCCACCACACAGGCCGCCATCTTGTACACACCTCCCACCACACATCACTCACTGGTGTGGTGGGAGGTGGGTACCCACCTCCCACCACACAACCACAACAGGCCGCCATCTTGTACACACCTCCCACCACACATCACTCACGCATGCGCACATCCACACTTATGACGTCAAACCAAGTTCTGCGCATGCGCAGTGATGCTTTGTATACTCTTTGTATACTACTGACGTACATCACTCTAAACCTCACTTTTAGGCTCATAATTACATAATTTTGATAGCTGAAGTAAAACTAAAACACACCTAACACTAAGTCCTCACCCAGCACTGACATCTCATATACAATCCTCCTAACACCGCCTTGACACTCGACTTCACATTCCTCTCTATAACCCCGCTTTGACACTGGACTTCACATACATTTCTCCCTAACACCGCTTTGACACTCCAATTCACCTACATTCCTCCCTAACACCGCTTTGACACACGACTTCACATACATCCCTCCCTAACACTGCTTTGACACTCAACTTCACCTACATTCCTCCCTAACACCGCTTTGACCCTCAACTTCATACATTCCTCCCTAACACCGCTTTGACACTCGACTTCACATACATTCCTCCCTAACGCGGGTTTGACACTCGATTTCACATACATTCTTCCCCAACACCGCTTTGACACTCGACTTTACACATTCCTCCCTAGCACCGCTCTGGCACTGGACTTGACGTACATCACTGAACCCCACTGTTAGGTTCAAAATTATATGATAGCTGAAATAAACCTAAAACACACCTAATCCTAAGTCCTCACCCAGCACTGATACGACCTCATACACAATTCTCCCTAACACCGCTTTAACACTCGACTACACATACATTCGTCCCTAACACCGCTTTGAGAAAACTTCACATAGTTTTCTCCCAAACACCGCTTTTACACTGGACTTAACATACATTCCTCCCTAACACCGCTTTGACACTCGACTTCACATACATTCCTCCCTAACACCGCTTTGTCACTCGACTTCACATACAATCCTCCCTAACACCGCTTTGACACCCGAATTCAAATACGTTCCTCCCTACCACCGCTTTGACACTCGACTTCACATACATTCCTCCTTTACACTGCTTTGACACTCGACTTCACATACATTCCTCCCTAACACCGCTTTGACACTCGACTTCACATACATTCCTCCCTAACATCGCTTTGACACTCGACTTCACATACATTCACCGCTCTGACACTCCACTTTACGTACATCACGCTGAACCTCACTTTTAGGCTCAAAATTACATAATTTTGATAGCTGAAATAAACCCAAAACACACTTAACCCTAAGTTCTCACCCAGACTGACTCCTCATATACAATCCTCCCTAAGAGCGCTTTGACACTCGAATTCACATACATTCCTCCCTAACACCGCTTTGACACAACTTCACGTAGATTCCTCCCAAACACCGCTTTGACAATCAACTTCACATACATTCCCCCCTAACATCCCTTTGACACTGGACTTCACATACATTTCTCCCTAACACCGCTTTGACACTCCACTTCACTTACATTCCTCCCTAACACCGCCTTGACACTCAACTTCACATAAATTCCTCCCTTACACCGCTTTGACACTGGACTTCACATACATTCCTCCCTAACACCGCTTTGACACTCCACTTCACTTACATTCCTCCCTAACACCGCCTTGACACTCAACTTCACATACATTCCCCCCTAACATCGCTTTGACACTGGACTTCACATACATTTCTCCCTAACACCGCTTTGACACTCCACTTCACTTACATTCCTCCCTAACACCGCCTTGACACTCAACTTCACATACATTCCTTCCTAACACCGCTTTGACACTGGATTTCACATACATTTCTCCCTAACACTGCTTTGACACTCAACTTCACCTACATTCCTCCCTTAAAACACCGCTTTGACACTCGACTTCACATACACTTGTCTTCAGATACATTCCTCCCTAACACCGCATTGACACTTGACTTCACATACATTTCTCCCTAGCACCGCTCTGACAATCGACTTAACGTACATCACTCTGAGCCTCAATTTTAGGCTCAAAATTACATAATTTTGATAGCTGAAATAAACCTAAAGCACACCTAACCCTAAGTCCTCACCCAGCACTGACACCTCATATACAATCCTCCCTAACACCGCTTTGACTCTCGACTTCACATACACTCCTCGATAACACCGCTTTGACACAACTTCACGTAGATTCCTCCCAAATTACAAGCGTCTAGTCCGTCATTCATAATCCAGCCGTCGTCCATTAGAGAATTTCGGCGTCCATAATCCAAAGACCTATTCCATTTTCCATATAACAGTATTAGCACCTAATTCAAAAAGACAATCATAGTATACATAAACATAGGCTTATTTCCTGCAAGAGAGAAGTTGTCAACAGTTTTCAATTACGCCGGAAAGACATCATGGTGTTCCAAAAATATCAAATCCGTATCGCTGATTTGACACTCGACTTTACATAAATTCCTCCCTAACACCGCTTTGACACTGGACTTCACATACATTCCTCCCTAACACCGCTTTGACACTCGACTTAACATACATTCCTCCCTAACACCCCTTTGAAACTCGACTTCACATACATTCCTCCCTAACACCGCTTTGACACTCGACTTCACATACATTCCTCCATAACACCGCTTTGACACTCGACTTCACATACATTCCTCCCTAACACCGTTTTGACACCCGACTTCACATACGTTCCTCCCTAACACTGCTTTGACACTCGACTTCACATACATTCCTCCCTAACACCGCTTTGACACTCGAGTCCACATACATTCCTCCCTAGCACCGCCTTGAAACTCGACTTCACATACATTCCTTCCTAACACCGCTTTGACACTCGACTCCACATACATTCCTCCCTAGCACCGCTCTGACACTTGACTTGACGTACATCACTCTGAACCTCACTTTTAGGCTCATAATTACATAATTTTGATAACTGAAGTAAAACTAAAACACACCTAACACTAAGTCCTCACCCAGCACTGACACCTCATATACAATCCTCCTAACACCGCCTTGACACTCGACTTCACATTCCTCTCTATAACCCCGCTTTGACACTGGACTTCACATACACTCCTCGATAACACCGCTTTGACACAACTTCACGTAGATTCCTCCCAAATTACAAGCGTCTAGTCCGTCATTCATAATCCAGCCGTCGTCCATTAGAGAATTTCCGCGTCCATAATCCAAAGACCTATTCCATTTTCCATATATCACCTAATTCAAAAAGACAATCATAGTATACATAAACATAGGCTTATTTCCTGCAAGAGAGAAACTGTCAACAGTTTTCAATTACGCCGGAAAGACATCATGGTGTTCCAAAAATATCAAATCCGTATCGCTGATTTGACACTCGACTTTACATAAATTCCTCCCTAACACCGCTTTGACACTGGACTTCACATACATTCCTCCCTAACACCGCTTTGACACTCGACTTAACATACATTCCTCCCTAACACCCCTTTGAAACTCGACTTCACATACATTCCTCCCTAACACCGCTTTGACACTCGACTTCACATACATTCCTCCCTAACACCGCTTTGACACTCGACTTCACATACATTCCTCCCTAACACCGTTTTGACACCCGACTTCACACACGTTCCTCCCGAACACTGCTTTGACACTCGACTTCACATACATTCCTCCCTAACACCGCTTTGACACTCGAGTCCACATACATTCCTCCCTAGCACCGCTTTGAAACTCGACTTCACATACATTCCTTCCTAACACCGCTTTGACACTCGACTTCACATACATTCCTCCCTAGCACCGCTCTGACACTCGACTTGACGTACATCACTCTGAACCTCACTTTTAGGCTCATAATTACATAATTTTGATAACTGAAGTAAAACTAAAACACACCTAACACTAAGTCCTCACCCAGCACTGATACCTCATATACAATCCTCCTAACACCGCCTTGACACTCGACTTCACATTCCTCTCTATAACCCCGCTTTGACACTGGACTTCGCATACATTTCTCCCTAACACCGCTTTGACACTCTAATTCACCTACATTCCTCCCTAACACCGCTTTGACACACGACTTCACATACTTCGCTGCCTAACACTGGTTTGATACTCAACTTCACCTACATTCCTCCCTAACACCGCTTTGACACTCGACTTCACATATATACCTCCCTAACACCGCTTTGTCACTCGACTTCACATACAATCCTCCCTAACACCGCTTTGACACCCGAATTCAAATACGTTCCTCCCTACCACCGCCTTGACACTCGACTTCACATACATTCCTCCTTTACACTGCTTTGACACTCGACTTCACATACATTCCTCCCTAACACCGCTTTGACACTCGACTTCACATACATTCCTCCCTAACATCGCTTTGACACTCGACTTCACATACATTCACCGCTCTGACACTCCACTTGACGTACATCACGCTGAACCTCACTTTTAGGCTCAAAATTACATAATTTTGATAGCTGAAATAAACCCAAAACACACTTAACCCTAACTTCTCTCCCAGACTGACTCCTCATATACAATCCTCCCTAACAGCGCTTTGACACTCGAATTCACATACATTCCTCCCTAACACCGCTTTGACACAACTTCACGTAGATTCCTCCCAAACACCGCTTTGACAATCAACTTCACATACATTCCCCCCTAACATCGCTTTGACACTGGACTTCACATACATTTCTCCATAACACCGCTTTGACACTCCACTTCACTTACATTCCTCCCTAACACCGCCTTGACACTCAACTTCACATAAATTCCTCCCTTACACCGCTTTGACACAATTTCACGTAGATTCCTCCCAAATACCGCTTTGACACTCAACTTCACATACATTCCTTCCTAACACCGCTTTGACACTGGATTTCACATACATTTCTCCCTAACACTGCTTTGACACTCAACTTCACCTACATTCCTCCCTAACACCGCTTTGACACTCGACTTCACATACACTCGCCTTCACATACATTCCTCCCTAACACCGCATTGACACTTGACTTCACATACATTTCTCCATAGCATCGCTCTGACAATCGACTTAACGTACATCACTCTGAACCTCAATTTTAGGCTCAAAATTACATAATTTTGATAGCTGAAATCAACCTAAAACACACCTAAACCTAAGTCCTCACCCAGCACTGACACCTCATATACAATCCTCCATAACACCGCTTTGACTCTCGACTTCACATACACTCCTCGATAACACCGCTTTGACACAACTTCACGTAGATTCCTCCCAAATTACAAGCGTCTAGTCCGTCATTCATAATCCAGCCGTCGTCCATTAGAGCATTTCCGCGTCCATAATCCAAAGACCTATTCCATTTTCCACATAACAGTATTAGCACCTAATTCAAAAAGACAATCATAGTATACATAAACATAGACTTGTTTCCTGCAAGAGAGAAGCTGTCAACAGTTTTCAATGATGCCGGAAAGACATCATGGTGTTCCAAAAATATCAAATCCGTATCGCTGATTTGACACTCGACTTTACATAAATTCCTCCCTAACACCGCTTTGACACTGGACTTCACACACATTCCTACCTAACACCGCTTTGACACTGGACTTAACATACATTCCTCCCTAACACCCCTTTGAAACTCAACTTCACATACATTCCTCCCTAACACCGCTTTGACACTCGGCTTCACATACATTCCTCCCTAACACCGCTTTGACACAACTTCACGTAGATTCCTTCCAAACAACGCTTTGACAATCAACTTCACATACATTCCTCCCTAACACCGCTTTGACACTGGACTTCACATACGTTTCATCCTAACACCGCTTTGACACCACACTTCACTTACATTCCTCCCTTACACCGCTTTGACACAATTTCAGGTAGATTCCTCCCAAACACCGCTTTGACACTCAACTTCACATACATTCCTTCCTAACACCGCTTTGACACTGGATTTCACATACATTTCTCCCTAACACTGCTTTAACACTCAACTTCACCTACATTCCTCCCTAACACCGCTTTGACACTCGACTTCACATACACTCGTCTTCACATACATTCCTCCCTAACACCGCATTGACACTTGACTTCACATACATTTCTCCATAGCACCGCTCTGACACTCGACTTAACGTACATCACCCTGAACCTCAATTTTAGGCTCAAAATTACATAATTTTGATAGCTGAAATAAGCTTAAAACACACCTAACCCTAAGTCCTCACCCAGCACTGACACCTCATATACAATCCTCCCTAGCACCGCTTCGACACTCGACTTCACATACACTCCTCGATAACACCGCTTTGACACAACTTCACGTAGATTCCTCCCAAATTACAAGCGTCTAGTCCGTCATTCATAATCCAGCCGTCGTCCATTAGAGAATTTCCGCGTCCATAATCCAAAGACCTATTCCATTTTCTATATAACAGTTTTAGCACCTAATTCAAAAAGACAATCATAGTATACATAAACATAGGCTTATTTCCTGCAAGAGAGAAGCTGTCAACAGTTTTCAATGACGCCGGAAAGACATCATGGTGTTCCAAAAATATCAAATCCGTATCGCTGATTTGACACTCGACTTTACATAAATTCCTCCCTAACACCGCTTTGACACTGGACTTCACATACATTCCTCCCTAAGACCGCTTTGACACTGGACTTAACATACATTCCTCCCTAACACCCCTTTGAAACTCGACTTCACATACATTCCTCCCTAACACCGCTTTGACACTCGACTTCACATACATTCCTCCCTAACACCGCTTTGACACTCGACTTCACATACATTCCTCCCTAACACCGCTTTGACACCCGACTTCACATACGTTCCTCCCTAACACTACTTTGACACTCGACTTCACATACATTCCTCCCTAACACCGCTTTGACACTCGAGTCCACATACATTCCTCCCTAACACCGCTTTGTCACTCGACTTCACATACAATCCTCCCTAACACCGCTTTGACACCCGAATTCAAATACGTTCCTCCCTACCACCGCTTTGACACTCGACTTCACATACATTCCTCCTTTACACTGCTTTGACACTCGACTTCACATACATTCCTCCCTAACACCGCTTTGACACTCGACTACACATACATTCCTCCCTAACATTGCTTTGACACTCGACTTCACATACATTCACCGCTCTGACACTCCACTTGACGTACATCACGCTGAACCTCACTTTTAGGCTCAAAATTACATAATTTTGATAGCTGAAATAAACCCAAAACACACTTAACCCTAAGTTCTCACCCAGACTGACTCCTCATATACAATCCTCCCTAACAGCGCTTTGACACTCGAATTCACATACATTCCTCCCTAACACCGCTTTGACACAACTTCACGTAGATTTCTCCCAAACACCGCTTTGACAATCATCTTCACATACATTCCCCCCTAACTTCGCTTTGACACTGGACTTCACATACATTTCTCCCTAACACCGCTTTGACACTCCACTTCACTTACATTCCTCCCTAACACCGCCTTGACACTCAACTTCACATAAATTCCTCCCTTACACCGCTTTGACACAATTTCACGTAGATTCCTCCCAAACACCGCTTTGACACTCAACTTCACATACATTCCTTCCTAACACCGCTTTGACACTGGATTTCACATACATTTCTCCCTAACACTGCTTTGACACTCAACTTCACCTACATTCCTCCCTAACACCGCCTTGACACTCGACTTCACATACACGCGTCTTCACATACATTCCTCCCTAACACCGCATTGACACTTGACTTCACATACATTTCTCCCTAGCACCGCTCTGACAATCGACTTAACGTACATCACTCTGAACCTCAATTTTAGGCTCAAAATTACATAATTTTGATAGCTGAAATAAACCTAAAACACACCTAACCCTAAGTCCTCACCCAGCACTGACACCTCATATACAATCCTCTCTAACACCGCTTTGACACTCGACTTCACATACACTCCTCGATAACACCGCTTTGACACAACTTCACGTAGATTCCTCCCAAATTACAAGCGTCTAGTCCGTCATTCATAATCCAGCCGTCGTCCATTAGAGAATTTCCGCGTCCATAATCCAAAGTCCTATTCCATTTTCCATATAACAGTATTAGCACCTAATTCAAAAAGACAATCATAGTATACATAAACATAGGCTTGTTTCCTGCAAGAGAGAAGCTGTCAACAGTTTTCAATGATGCCGGAAAAACATCATGGTGTTCCAAAAATATCAAATCCGTATCGCTGATTTGACACTCGACTTTACATAAATTCCTCCCTAACACCGCTTCGACACTGGACTTCACACACATTCCTCCCTAACACCGCTTTGACACTGGACTTAACATACATTCCTCCCTAACACCCCTTTGAAACTCAACTTCACATACATTCCTCCCTAACACCGCTTTGACACTCGACTTCACATACATTCCTCCCTAACACCGCTTTGACACAACTTCACGTAGATTCCTCCCAAACACCGCTTTGAGAATCAACTTCACATACATTCCTCCCTAACACCGTTTTGACACTGGACTTCACATACATTTCTCCCTAACACCGCTTTGACACCACACTTCACTTACATTCCTCCCTTACACCGCTTTGACACAATTTCAGGTAGATTCCTCCCAAACATCACTTTGACACTCAACTTCACATACATTCCTTCCTAACACCGATTTGACACTGGATTTCACATACATTTCTCCCTAACACTGCTTTAACACTCAACTTCACCTACATTCCTCCCTAACACCGCTTTGACACTCGACTTCACATACACTCGTCTTCACATACATTCCTCCCTAACACCGCATTGACACTTGACTTCACATACATTTCTCCATAGCACCGCTCTGACACTCGACTTAACGTACATCACTCTGAACCTCAATTTTAGGCTCAAAATTACATAATTTTGATAGCTGAAATAAGCTTAAAACACACCTAACCCTAAGTCCTCACCCAGCACTGACACCTCATATACAATCCTCCCTAGCACCGCTTCGACACTCGACTTCACATACACTCCTCGATAACACCGCTTTGACACAACTTCACGTCGATTCCTCCAAAATTACAAGCGTTTAGTCCGTCATTCATAATCCAGCCGTCGTCCATTAGAGAATTTCCGCGTCCATAATCCAAAGACCTATTCCATTTTCCATATAACAGTATTAGCACCTAATTCAAAAAGACAATCATAGTATACATAAACATAGGCTTATTTCCTGCAAGAGAGAAGCTGTCAACAGTTTTCAATGACGCCGGAAAGACATCATGGTGTTCCAAAAATATCAAATCCGTATCGCTGATTTGACACTCGACTTTACATAACTTCCTCCCTAACACCGCTTTGACACTGGACTTCACATACATTCCTCCCTAACACCGCTTTGATGCTGGACTTAACATACATTCCTCACTAACACCCCTTTGAAACTCGACTTCACATAGATTCCTCCCTAACACCGCTTTGACACTCGACTTCACATACATTTCTCCCTAACACCGCTTTGACACAACTTCACGTAGATTCCTCCCAAACACCGCTTTGACAATCAACTTCACATACATTCTTCCCTAACACCGCTTTGACACTGGACTTCACATACATTTCTCCCTCACACCGCTTTGACACTCCACTTCACTTACATTCCTTTCTAACACCGCCTTGACACTCAACTTCACATAAATTCCTCCCTTACACCGCTTTGACACAATTTCACGTAGATTCCTCCCAAACACCGCTTTGACACTCAACTTCACATACATTCCTTCCTAACACCGCTTTGACACTGGATTTCACATACATTTCTCCATAACACTGCTTTGACACTCAACTTCACCTACATTCCTCCCTCACACCGCTTTGACACTCCACTTCACTTACATTCCTTCCTAACACCGCCTAGACACTCAACTTCACATAAATTCCTCCCTAACACCGCTTTGACACTGGGCTTCACATACATTCCTCCCTAACACCGCTTTGACACTGGACTTAACATACATTCCTCCCTAACACCCCTTTGAAACTCGACTTCACATACATTCCTCCCTAACACCGCTTTGACACCCGACTTCACATACGTTCCTCCCTAACACTACTTTGACACGACTTCACATACATTCCTCCCTAACACTGCTTTTACACTCGACTCCACATACATTCCTCCTTAGCCCCGCTTTGAAACTCGACTTCACATACATTCCTCCCTAACACCGCTTTGACACTCGACTTCACATACATTCCTCCCTAGAAACCGCTCTGACACTCGACTTGACGTACATCACTCTGAACCTCACTTTTAGGCTCACAATTACATAATTCTGATAGCTGAAATAAACCTTAAACACACCTAACCCTAAGTCCTCACCCAGCACTGACAACTCATATACAATCCTCCCTAACACCGCCTTGACACTCGACTTCACATTCCTCCCTATAACCCCACTTTGACAATGGACTTCACATACATTTCTCCCTAACACTGCTTTGACACTCCAATTTACCTACATTCCTCCCTAACACCGCTTTGACACTCGACTTCACATACATTCCTCCCTAACACTGCTTTGACACCCAACTTCATCTACATTCCTCTCTAAAACCGCTTGACACTCAACTTCACATAAATTCCTCCCTAACACCGCTTGAACACAATTTCACGTAGATTCCTCCCAAACACCGCTTTGACAGTCAACTTCACATACATTCCTTCCTAACACCGCTTTGACACTGGATTTCACATACATTTCTCCCTAGCACTGCTTTGAGACTCAACTTCACCTACATTCCTCCCTAACACCGCTTTGACACTCGATTTCACTTACACTCGTCTTCACATACATTCCTCGCTAACAACGCATTGACACTTGACTTCACATACATTTCTCCCTAGCACCGCTCTGACACTCGACTTAACGTACATCACTCTGAACCTCAATTTTAGGCTCAGAATTACATAATTTTGATAGCTGGAATAAACCTAAAACACACCTAACCCTAAGTCCTCACCCAGCACTGACACCTCATATACAATCCTCCCTAACACCGGTTTGACACTCGACTTCACATACACTCCTCGATAACACCGCTTTGACACAACTTCACGTAGTTTCCTCCCAAATTACAAGCGTCTAGTCCGTCATTCATAATCCAGCCGTCGTCCATTAGAGAATTTCCGCGTCCATAATCCAAAGACCTATTCCATTTTCCATATAACAGTATTAGCACCTAATTCAAAAAGACAATCATAGTATACATAAACATAGGCTTGTTCCCTGCAAGAGAGAAGCTGTCAACAGTGTTCAATGATGCCGGAAAGACATCATGGTGTTCCAAAAATATCAAATCCGTATCGCTGATTTGACACTCGACTTAACATACATTCCTCCCTAACACCCCTTTGAAACTCGACTTCACAAACATTCCTCCCTAACACCGCTTTGACACTCGACTTCACATACATTCCTCCCTAACACCGCTTTGACACTCCAATTCACCTACATTCCTCCCTAACACCCCTTTGAAACTCGACTTCACATACATTCCTCCCTAACACCGCTTTGACACTCGAATTCACATACATTACTCCCTACCACCGCTTTGACACACTTCACATACGTTCCTCCCTAACACCACTTTGACACTCGACTTCACATACATTCCTCCCTAACACCGCTTTGACACTCGACTCCACATACATTCCTCCTTAGCACCGCTCTGACACTCGACTTGACGTACATCACTCTGAACCTCAGTTTTAGGCTCACAATTACATAATTCTGATAGCTGAAAAAACCCTAAAACACACCTAACCCTAAGTCCTCACCCAGCACTGACACCTAATATACAATCATCCCTAACACCGCCTTGACACTCGACTTCACATTCCTCCCTATAACCCCGCTTTGACACTGGACTTCACATACATTTCTCCCTAACACCGCTTTGACACTCGATTTCACATACACTCGTCTTCACATACATTCCTCGCTAACAACGCATTGACACTTGACTTCACATACATTCCTCCCTAACACCGCTTTGACACTCAACTTCACATACATTCCTTCCTAACACCACTTTGACACTGGATTTCACATACATTCCTCCCTAATACTGCTTTGACACTCGACTTCACATACATTCCTCCCTAACACTGCTTTGACACCCAACTTCACCTACATTCCTATCTAAAACCGCTTGACATTCGACTTCACATACATTCCTCCCTAACACCCCTTTGAAACTCGACTTCACAAACATTCCTCCCTAACACCGCTTTGACACTCGACTTCACATACATTCCTCCCTAACACCGCTTTGACACTGGACTTCACATACATTCCTCCCTAACACCGCTTTGACACTGGACTTAACATACATTCCTCCCTAACACCCCTTTGAAACTCGACTTCACATACATTCCTCCCTAACACCGCTTTGACACCCGACTTCACATACGTTCCTCCCTAACACTACTTTGACACGACTTCACATACATTCCTCCCTAACACTGCTTTTACACTCGACTCCACATACATTCCTCCTTAGCCCCGCTTTGAAACTCGACTTCACATACATTCCTCCCTAACACCGCTTTGACACTCGACTTCACATACATTCCTCCCTAGAAACCGCTCTGACACTCGACTTGACGTACATCACTCTGAACCTCACTTTTAGGCTCACAATTACATAATTCTGATAGCTGAAATAAACCTTAAACATACCTAACCCTAAGTCCTCACCCAGCACTGACAACTCATATACAATCCTCCCTAACACCGCCTTGACACTCGACTTCACATTCCTCCCTATAACCCCACTTTGACAATGGACTTCACATACATTTCTCCCTAACACTGCTTTGACACTCCAATTTACCTACATTCCTCCCTAACACCGCTTTGACACTCGACTTCACATACATTCCTCCCTAATACTGCTTTGACACCCAACTTCACCTACATTCCTCTCTAAAACCGCTTGACACTCAACTTCACATAAATTCCTCCCTAACACCGCTTGAACACAATTTCACGTAGATTCCTCCCAAACACCGCTTTGACAGTCAACTTCACATACATTCCTTCCTAACACCGCTTTGACACTGGATTTCACATACATTTCTCCCTAACACTGCTTTGAGACTCAACTTCACCTACATTCCTCCCTAACACCGCTTTGACACTCGATTTCACATACACTCGTCTTCACATACATTCCTCGCTAACAACGCATTGACACTTGACTTCACATACATTTCTCCCTAGCACCGCTCTGACACTCGACTTAACGTACATCACTCTGAACCTCAATTTTAGGCTCAGAATTACATAATTTTGATAGCTGGAATAAACCTAAAACACACCTAACCCTAAGTCCTCACCCAGCACTGACACCTGATATACAATCCTCCCTAACACCGGTTTGACACTCGACTTCACATACACTCCTCGATAACACCGCTTTGACACAACTTCACGTAGTTTCCTCCCAAATTACAAGCGTCTAGTTCGTCATTCATAATCCAGCCGTCGTCCATTAGAGACTTTCCGCGTCCATAATCCAAAGACCTATTCCATTTTCCATATAACAGTATTAGCACCTAATTCAAAAAGACAATCATAGTATACATAAACATAGGCTTGTTCCCTGCAAGAGAGAAGCAGTCAACAGTGTTCAATGATGCCGGAAAGACATCATGGTGTTCCAAAAATATCAAATCCGTATCGCTGATTTGACACTCGACTTAACATACATTCCTCCCTAACACCCCTTTGAAACTCGACTTCACAAACATTCCTCCCTAACACCGCTTTGACACTCGACTTCACATACATTCCTCCCCAACACCGCTTTGACACTCCAATTCACCTACATTCCTCCCTAACACCGCTTTGACACTGGACTTAACATACATTCCTCCCTAACACCCCTTTGAAACTCGACTTCAGATACATTCCTCCCTAACACCGCTTTGACACTCGACTTCACATACATTCCTCCCTACCACCGCTTTGACACACTTCACATACGTTCCTCCCTAACACCACTTTGACACTCGACTTCACATACATTCCTCCCTAACACCGCTTTGACACTCGACTCCACATACATTCCTCCTTAGCACAGCTCTGACACTCGACTTGACGTACATCACTCTGAACCTCACTTTTAGGCTCACAATTACATAATTCTGATAGCTGAAATAAACCTTAAACACACCTAACCCTAAGTCCTCACCCAGCACTGACAACTCATATACAGTCCTCCCTAACACCGCCTTGACACTCGACTTCACATTCCTCCCTATAACCTCACTTTGACAATGGACTTCACATACATTTCTCCCTAACACTGCTTTGACACTCCAATTTACCTACATTCCTCCCTAACACCGCTTTGACACTCGACTTCACATACATTCCTCCCTAACACTGCTTTGACACCCAACTTCACCTACATTCCTCTCTAAAACCGCTTGACACTCAACTTCACATAAATTCCTCCCTAACACCGCTTGAACACAATTTCACGTAGATTCCTCCCAAACACCGATTTGACAGTCAACTTCACATACATTCCTTCCTAACACCGCTTTGACACTGGATTTCACATACATTTCTCCCTAGCACTGCTTTGAGACTCAACTTCACCTACATTCCTCCCTAACACCGCTTTGACACTCGATTTCACTTACACTCGTCTTCACATACATTCCTCGCTAACAACGCATTGACACTTGACTTCACATACATTTCTCCCTAGCACCGCTCTGACACTCGACTTAACGTACATCACTCTGAACCCCAATTTTAGGCTCAGAATTACATAATTTTGATAGCTGGAATAAACCTAAAACACACCTAACCCTAAGTCCTCACCCAGCACTGACACCTCATATACAATCCTCCCTAACACCGGTTTGACACTCGACTTCACATACACTCCTCGATAACACCGCTTTGACACAACTTCACGTAGTTTCCTCCCAAATTACAAGCGTCTAGTCCGTCATTCATAATCCAGCCGTCGTCCATTAGAGAATTTCCGCGTCCATAATCCAAAGACCTATTCCATTTTCCATATAACAGTATTAGCACCTAATTCAAAAAGACAATCATAGTATACATAAACATAGGCTTATTTCCTGCAAGAGAGAAGCTGTCAACAGTGTTCAATGATGCCGGAAAGACATCATGGTGTTCCAAAAATATCAAATCCGTATCGCTGATTTGACACTCGACTTTACATACATTCCTCCCTAACACCGCTTTGACACTGGACTTAACATACATTCCTCCCTAACACCCCTTTGAAACTCGACTTCACAAACATTCCTCCCTAACACCGCTTTGACACTCGACTTCACATACATTCCTCCCTAACACCGCTTTGACACTCCAATTCACCTACATTCCTCCCTAACACCGCTTTGACACTGGACTTAACATACATTCCTCCCTAACACCCCTTTGAAACTCGACTTCACATACATTCCTCCCTAACACCGCTTTGACACTCGACTTCACATACATTCCTCCCTACCACCGCTTTGACACACTTCACATACGTTCCTCCCTAACACCACTTTGACACTCGACTTCACATACATTCCTCCCTAACACCGCTTTGACACTCGACTCCACATACATTCCTCCTTAGCACCGCTCTGACACTCGACTTGACGTACATCACTCTGAACCTCAGTTTTAGGCTCACAATTACATAATTCTGATAGCTGAAAAAAACCTAAAACACACCTAACCCTAAGTCCTCACCCAGCACTGACACCTCATATACAATCATCCCTAACACCACCTTGACACTCGACTTCACATTCCTCCCTATAACCCCGCTTTGACACTGGACTTCACATACATTCCTCCCTAACACTGCTTTGACACCCAACTTCACCTACATTCCTTCCTAACACCGCTTTGACCCTCAACTTCATACATTCCTCCCTAACACCGCTTTGACACTCGACTTCACATACATTCCTCCCTAACGCGGGTTTGACACTCGACTTCACATACATTCTTCCCCAAAACCGCTTTGACACTCGACTTCACAAATTCCTCTCCAGCACCGCTCTGACACTGGACTTGACGTACATCACTGAACCCACTTTTAGGCTCAAAATTACATAAATTTGATAGCTGAAATAAACCTAAAACACATCTAATCCTAAGTCCTCCCCCAGCACTAATACGCCCTCATATACAATCCTCCCTAACACCGCTTTAACATACATTCACATACATTCGTCCCTAACACCGCTTTGAGAAAACTTCACATAGTTTTCTCCCAAACACCGCGTTGACACTGAATTTAACATACATTCCTCCCTAACACCGCTTTGACACTCGACTTCGCATACATTCCTCCCTAACACCGCTTTGACACCCGAATTCAAATACGTTCCTCCCTACCACCGCTTTGACACTCGGCTTCACATACATTCCTCCCTAAGACTGCTTTGACACTCGACTTCACACACATTCCTCTCCAGCACCGCTCTGACACTGGACTTGACGTACATCACTGAACCCCACTTTTAGGCTCAAAATTACATAAATTTGATAGCTGAAATAAACCTAAAACACATCTAATCCTAAGTCCTCCCCCAGCACTAATACGCCCTCATATACAATCCTCCCTAACACCGCTTTAACACTCGACTTCGCATACATTCCTCCCTAACACCGCTTTGACACCCGAATTCCAATACGTTCCTCCCTACCACCGCTTTGACACTCGACTTCACATACATTCCTCCCTAAGACTGCTTTGACACTCGACTTCACATACATTCCTCCCTAACACCGCTTTGACACTCGACTTCACATACATTCGTCCCTAGCACCGCTCTGACACACAACTTGACGTTCATCACGCTGAACTTCACTTTTAGGCTCAAAATTACATAATTTTGACAGCTGAAATCAACCTAAAACACACCTAACCCTAAGTTCTCACCCAGACTGACACCTGATATACAATCCTCCATAACACTGCTTTGACACTCGAATTCACATACATTCCTCCATAACACCGCTTTGACACAACTTCACGTAGATTCCTCCCAAACACCGCTTTGACAATCAACTTTACATACATTCCTCCCTAACACCGCTTTGACACTGGACTTCACATACATTTCTCCCTAACACCGCTTTGACACTCCACTTCACCTACATTCCTCCCTAACACCGCCTTGACACTCAACTTCACATAAATTCCTCCCTAACACCGCTTTGACACAGGACTCCACATATATTCCTCCCTAGCACCGCTCTGACATTCGACTTGAAGTACATCACTCTAAATCTCACTTTTAGGCTCAAAATTACATAATTCTGATAACTGAAATAAACCTAAAACACACCTAACCCTAAGTCCTCACCCAGCACTGAACCTCATATACAATCCTCACTAACACCGCTTAGACACTCGACTTCACATACATTCCTCCCTAACACTGCTTTGACACTAAACTTCAACTACATTCCTCCCTAACCCCGCTTTGACCCTCAACTTCATACATTCCTCCCTAACACCGCTTTGACACTCGACTTCACATACATTCCTCCCTAACGCGGGTTTGACACTCGACTTCACATACATTCTTCCCCAACACCGCTTTGACACTCGACTTCACACATTGCTCCCTAGCACCGCTCTGACACTGGACTTGACGTACATCACTGAACCCCACTTTTAGGCTCAAAATTACATAAATTTGATAGCTGAAATAAACCTAAAACACACCTAATCCTAAGTCCTCACCCAGCACTGATGCGACCTCATATACAATCCTCCCTAACACCGCTTTAACACTCGACGTCACATACATTCGTCCCTAACACCGCTTTGAGAAAACTTCACATAGTTTTCTCCCAAACACCGCTTTGACACTGGACTTAACATACATTCCTCCCTAACTCCGCTTTGACACTCGGTTTCACATACATTCCTCCCTAACACCGCTTTGACTCCCGAATTCAAATACGTTCCTCCCTACCACCGCTTTGACACTCGACTTCACATACATTCCTCCCTAACACTGCTTTGACACTCGACTTCACATACATTCCTCCCTAACACCGCTTTGACACTCGACTTCACATACATTCCTCCCTAACACCGCTTTGACACTCGACTTCACATACATTCCTCCCTAGCACCGCTCTGACACTCCACTTGACGTACATCACGCTGAACCTCACTTTTAGGCTCAAAATTACATAATTTTGACAGATGAAGTAAACCTAAAACACACCTAATCCTAAGTTCTCACCCAGACTGACACCTCATATACAATCCTCCCTAACACCGTTTTGACACTCGAATTCACATACATTCCTCCATAACACCGCTTTCACACAACTTCACGTAGATTCCTCCGAAACACCGCTTTGACAATCAACTTCACATACATTCTTTCCCTAACACCGCTTTGACACTGGACTTCACATACATTTCTCCCTAACACCGCTTTGACACTCCACTTCACCTACATTCCTCCCTAACACCTCCTTGACACTCAACTTCACATAAATTCCTCCCTAACACCGCTTTGACACTCGACTTGACGTACATCACTCTGAACCTCACTTTTAGGCTCAAAATTACATAATTCTGATAGCTGAAATAAACCTAAAACACACCTGACCCTAAGTCCTCATCCAGCACTGAACCTCATATACAATCCTCCCTAACACGGCTTTGACACTCGACTTCACATTTCTCCATATAACCCCGCTTTGACACTGGACTTCACATACATTTCTCCGTAACACCGCTTTGACACTCCAATTCACCTACATTCCTCCCTAACACCGCTTTGACACTCAACTTCATACATTCCTCCCTAACACCGCTTTGACACTCGACTTCACATAAATTCTTCCCTAGCACCGCTCTGACACTGGACTTGACTTACATCACTGAACCCCACTTTTAGGCTCGAAATTACATAACTTTGATAGCTAAAATAAACCTAAAACACACCTAATACTAAGTCCTCACCCAGCACTGATACGACCTCATATACAATCCTCCCTAACATCGCTTTGACACTCGACTTCACATACATTCGTCCCTAACACCGCTTTGACACTGGACTCCACATATATTCCTCCCTAGCACGGCTCTGACACTCGACTTGACGTACATCACTCTGAACCTCACTTTTAGGCTCAAAATTACATAATTCTGATAGCTGAAATAAACCTAAAACACACCTAACCCTAAGTCCTCACCCAGCACTGAACCTCATATACAATCCTCACTAACACCGCTTAGACACTCGACTTCACATACATTCCTCCCTAACACTGCTTTGACACTCAACTTCACCTACATTCCTCCCTAACACCGCTTTAACCCTCAACTTCATACATTCCTCCCTAACACCGCTTTGACACTCGACTTCACATACATTCCTCCCTAACGCGGGTTTGACCCTCGACTTCACATACATTCTTCCTCAACACCGCTTTGACACTCGACTTCACACATTCCTCCCTAGCACCACTCTGACACTGGGCTTGACGTACATCACTGAACCCCACTTTTAGGCTCAAAATTACATAAATTTGATAGCTGAAATAAACCTAAAACACACCTAATCCTAAGTCCTCACCCAGCACTGATACGACCTCATATACAATCCTCCCTAACACCGCTTTAACACTCGACGTCACATACATTCGTCCCTAACACCGCTTTGAGAAAACTTCACATAGTTTTCTCCCAAACACCGCTTTGACACTGGACTTAACATACATTCCTCCCTAACTCCGCTTTGACACTCGGCTTCACATACATTCCTCCCTAACACCGCTTTGACGCCCGAATTCAAATACGTTCCTCCCTAACACCGCTTTGACACTCGACTCCACATACATTCCTCCCTAGCACCGCTCTGACACTCGACTTGACGTCCATCACTCTGAACCTCACTTTTAGGCTCAAAATTACATAATTCTGATAGCTGAAATAAACCTAAAACACACCTAACCCTAAGTCCTCACCCAGCACTGAACCTCATATACAATCCTCACTAACACCGCTTAGACACTCGACTTCACATACATTCCTCCCTAACACTGCTTTGACACTCAACTTCACCTACATTCCTCCCTAACACCGCTTTAACCCTCAACTTCATACATATCTCCCTAACACCGCTTTGACACTCGACTTCACATACATTCCTCCCTAACGCGGGTTTGACACTCGACTTCACATACATTCTTCCTCAACACCGCTTTGACACTCGACTTCACACATTCCTCCCTAACACCGCTTTGACACTCGACTCCACATACATTCCTCCCTAACACTGCTTTGACACTCAACTTCACCTACATTCCTCCCTAACACCGCTTTAACCCTCAACTTCATACATTCCTCCCTAACACCGCTTTGACACTCGACTCCACATACATTCCTCCCTAGCACCGCTCTGACACTCGACTTGACGTACATCACTCTGAACCTCACTTTTAGGCTCAAAATTACATAATTTTGACAGATGAAATAAACCTAATTACAAGCGTCTAGTCCGTCATTCATAATCCAGCCGTCGTCCATTAGAGAATATCCGCGTCCATAATCCAAAGACCTATTCCATTTTCCATATAACAGTATTAGCACCAATTCAAAAAGACAATCATAGTATACATAAACATAGGCTTGTTTCCTGCAAGAGAGAAGCGGTCAACAGTTTTCAATGATGCCGGCAAGACATCATGATTCCAAAAATATCAAATCCGTATCGCTGATCAGTATTCTTAATCCATAATATTCGTTATATGGAACCCTAAGTTCTCACCCAGACTGACACCTCATATACAATCCTCCCTAACACCGCTTTGACACTCGAATTCACATACATTCCTCCCTAACACCGCTTTGACACTGGACTTCACATACATTTCTCCCTAACACCGCTTTGACACTCCACTTCACCTACATTCCTCCCTAACACCTCCTTGACACTCAACTTCACATAAATTCCTCCCTAACACCGTTTTGACACAGAACTCCACATATATTCCTCCCTAGCACCGCTCTGACATTCGACTTGACGTACATCACTCTAAATCTCACTTTTAGGCTCAAAATTACATAATTCTGATAGCTGAAATAAACCTAAAACACACCTAACTCTAAGTCCTCACCCAGCACTGAACCTCATATACAATCCTCACTAACACCGCTTAGACACTCGACTTCACATACATTCCTCCCTAACACTGCTTTGACACTAAACTTCACCTACATTCCTCCCTAACACCGCTTTGACCCTCACTTCATACATTCCTCCCTAACACCGCTTTGACACTCGACTTCACATACATTCCTCCCTAACGCGGGTTTGACACTCGACTTCACATACATTCTTCCCCAACACCGCTTTGACACTCGACTTCACACATTCCTCCCTAGCACCGCTCTGACACTGGACTTGACGTACATCACTGAACCCCACTTTTAGGCTCAAAATTACATAAATTTGATAGCTGAAATAAACCTAAAACACACCTAATCCTAAGTCCTCACCCAGCACTGATGCGACCTCATATACAATCCTCCCTAACACCGCTTTAACACTCGACGTTACATACATTCGTCCCTAACACCGCTTTGAGAAAACTTCACATAGTTTTCTCCCAAACACCGCTTTGACACTGGACTTAACATACATTCCTCCCTAACTACGCTTTGACACTCGGCTTCACATACATTCCTCCCTAACACCGCTTTGACTCCCGAATTCAATTACGTTCCTCCCTACCACCGCTTTGACACTCGACTTCACATACATTCCTCCCTAACACTGCTTTGACACTCGACTTCACATACATTCCTCCCTAACACCGCTTTGACACTCGACTTCACATACATTCCTCCCTAACACCGCTTTGACACTCGACTTCACATACATTCCTCCCTAGCACCGCTCTGACACTCCACTTGACGTACATCACGCTGAACCTCACTTTTAGGCTCAAAATTACATAATTTTGACAGATGAAATAAACCTAAAATACACCTAATCCTAAGTTCTCACCCAGACTGACACCTCATATACAATCCTCCCTAACACTGCTTTGACACTCGAATTCACATACATTCCTCCATAACACCGCTTTGACACAACTTCACGTAGATTCTCCCAAACACCGCTTTGACAATCAACTTCACATACATTCTTCCCTAACACTGCTTTGACACTGGACTTCACATACATTTCTCCCTAACACCGCTTTGACACTCCACTTCACCTACATTCCTCCCTAACACCTCCTTGACACTCAACTTCACATAAATTCCTCCCTAACACCGCTTTGACACTGGACTCCACATATATTCCTCCCTAGCACCGCTCTGACACTCGACTTGACGTACATTACTCTGAACCTCACTTTTAGGCTCAAAATTACATAATTCTGATAGCTGAAATAAACCTAAAACACACCTGACCCTAAGTCCTCATCCAGCACTGAACCTCATATACAATCCTCCCTAACACCGCTTTGACACTCGACTTCACATTTCTCCATATAACCCCGCTTTGACACTGGACTTCACATAAATTTCTCCGTAACACCGCTTTGACACTCCAATTCACCTACATTCCTCCCTAACACCGCTTTGACACTCAACTTCACATAAATTCCTCCCTAACACTGCTTTGACACTCAACTTCACCTACATTCCTCCCTAACGCCGCTTTGACACTCAACTTCATACATTCCTCCCTAACACCGCTTTGACACTCGACTTCACATACATTCCTCCCTAACACTGCTTTGACACTCGACTTCACACATTCCTCCCTAGCACCACTCTGACACTGGGCTTGACGTACATCACTGAACCCCACTTTTAGGCTCAAAATTACATAAACTTGATAGCTGAAATAAACCTAAAACACACCTAATCCTAAGTCCTCACCCAGCACTGATACGACCTCATATACAATCCTCCCTAACACCGCTTTAACACTCGTCGTCACATACATTAGTCCCTAACACCGCTTTGAGAAAACTTCACATAGTTTTCTCCCAAACACCGCTTTGACACTGGACATACATTCCTCCCTAACTCCGCTTTGACACTCGGCTTCACATACATTCCTCCCTAACACCGCTTTGACGCCCGAATTCCATTACGTTCCTCCCTAGCACCGCTCTGACACTCCACTTGACGTACATCACGCTGAACCTCACTTTTAGGCTCAAAATTACATAATTTTGACAGATGAAATAAACCTAATTACAAGCGTCTAGTCCGTCATTCATAATCCAGCCGTCGTCCACTAGAGAATATCCGCGTCCATAATCCAAAGACCTATTCCATTTTCCATATAACAGTATTAGCACCAAATTCAAAAAGACAATCATAGTATACATAAACATAGGCTTGTTTCCTGCAAGAGAGAAGCCGTCAACAGTTTTCAATGATGCCGGCAAGACATGATGCTCCAAAAATATCAAATCCCTATCGCTGATCAGTATTCTTAATCCATAATATTCGTTATATGGAACCCTAAGTTCTCACCCAGACTGACACCTCATATACAATCCTCCCTAACACCGCTTTGACACTCGAATTCACATACATTCCTCCCTAACACCGCTTTGACACTGGACTTCACATACATTTCTCCCTAACACCGCTTTGACACTCCACTTCACCTACATTCCTCCCTAACACCTCCTTGACACTCAACTTCACATAAATTCCTCCCTAACACCGCTTTGACACTGGACTCCACATATATTCCTCCCTAGCACCGCTCTGACACTCGACTTGACGTACATCACTCTGAAACTCACTTTTAGGCTCAAAATTACATAATTCTGATAGCTGAAATAAACCTAAAACACACCTAACCCTAAGTCCTCATCCAGCACTGAACCTCATATACAATCCTCCCTAACACCGCTTTGACACTCGACTTCACATTTCTCCATATAACCCCGCTTTGACACTGGACTTCACATACATTTCTCCGTAACACCGCTTTGACACTCCAATTCATCTACATTCCTCCCTAACACCGCTTTGACACTCGACTTCACATACATTCCTCCCTAACACTGCTTTGACACTCAACTTCACCTAGATTCCTCCCTAACACCGCTTTGACCCTCAACTTCATACATTCCTCCCTACCACCGCTTTGACACTCGACTTCACATACATTCCTCCCTAACGCGGGTTTGACCCTCGACTTCACATACATTCTTCCCCAACACCGCTTTGACACTCGACTTCACACATTCTTCCCTAGCACCGCTCCGACACTGGACTTGACTTACATCACTGAACCCCACTTCTAGGCTCGAAATTACATAAATTTGATAGCTGAAATAAACCTAAAACACACCTAATACTAAGTCCTCACCCAGCACTGATACGACCTCATATACAATCCTCCCTAACATCGCTTTGACACTCGACTTCACATACATTCGTCCCTAACACCGCTTTGAGAAAACTTCACACAGTTTTCTCCCAAAAACCGCTTTGACACTGGACTTCACATACATTCCGCCCTAACACCGCTTTGACACTCGACCTCACATACGTTCCTCCCTAACACCGCTTTGACACTCATCTTCACATGCATTCCTCCCTAACACCGCTTTGACACCCGACTTCACATACGTTCCTCCCTAACACCGCTTTGACACTCATCTTCACATACATTCCTCCCTAACACGGCTTTGACACTGGACTCAACATACATTCCTCCCTAACACCGCTTTGACACCCGACTTCACACACATTCCTCCTTAACACCACCTTGACACTCGACTTCACATACATTGGTCCCTAACACCGCTTTGAGAAAACTTCACATAGTTTTCTCCCAAAAATCGCTTTGACACTGGACTTCACATACATTCCGCCCTAACACCGCTTTGACACTCGACTTCACATACATTCCTCCCTAGCACCGCTTTGACACTCGACTTCACATACCTTTCTCTCTAACACCGCTTTGACACTCGACTTCACATACATTCCTCCCTAAGACTGCTTTTACACTCGACTTCACATACATTCCTCGCTAACACCGCTTTGACACTCGACTTCACATACCTTCCTCCCTAGCACCGCTCTGACACTCCACTTGACGTTCATCACGCTGAAATTCACTTTTAGGCTCAAAATTACATAATTTTGACAGCTGAAATAAACCTAAAACACACCTAACACTAAGTTCTCACCCAGACTGACACCTCATATACAATCCTCCCTAACACTGCTTTGACACTCGAATTCACATACATTCCTCCATAACACCGCTTTCACACAACTTCACGTAGATTCCTCCCAAACACCGCTTTGACAATCAACTTCACATACATTCCTCCCTAACACCGCTTTGACACTGGACTTCACATACATTTCTCCCTAACACCGCTTTGACACTCCACTTCACCTACATTCCTCCCTAACACCGCCTTGACACTCAACTTCACATAAATTCCTCCCTAACACCGCTTTGACGCAGAACTCCACATATATTCCTCCCTAGCGCCGCTCTGACACTCGACTTGACGTATATCACTCTAAATCTCACTTTTAGGCTCAAAATTACATAATTCTGATAGCTGAAATAAACCTAAAACACACCTGACCCTAAGTCCTCATCCAGCACTGAACCTCATATACAATCCTCCCTAACACCGCTTTGACACTCGACTTCACATTTCTCCATATAACCCCGCTTTGACACTGGACTTCACATACATTTCTCCGTAACACCGCTTTGACACTCCAATTCACCTACATTCCTCCCTAACACCGCTTTGACACAGGACTCCACATATATTCCTCCCTAGCGCCGCTCTGACACTCGACTTGACGTACATCACTCTAAATCTCACTTTTAGGCTCAAAATTACATAATTCTGATAGCTGAAATAAACCTAAAACACACCTGACCCTAAGTCCTCACCCAGCACTGAACCTCATATACAATCCTCACTAACACCGCTTAGACACTCGACTTCACATACATTCCTCCCTAACACTGCTTTGACACTAAACTTCACCTACATTCCTCCCTAACACCGCTTTGACCCTCACTTCATACATTCCTCCCTAACACCGCTTTGACACTCGACTTCACATACATTCCTCCCTAACGCGGGTTTGACACTCGACTTCACATACATTCTTCCCCAACACCGCTTTGACACTCGACTTCACACATTCCTCCCTAGCACCGCTCTGACACTGGACTTGACGTACATCACTGAACCCCACTTTTAGGCTCAAAATTACATATATTTGATAGCTGAAATAAACCTAAAACACACCTAATACTAAGTCCTCACCCACCACTGATACGACCTCATATACAATCCTCCCTAACACCGCTTTAACACTCGACGTCACATACATTCGTCCCTAACACCGCTTTGAGAAAACTTCACATAGTTTTCTCCCAAACACCGCTTTGACACTGGACTTAACATACATTCTTCCCTAACTCCGCTTTGACACTCGGCTTCACATACATTCCTCCCTAACACCGCTTTGACTCCCGAATTCAAATACGTTCCTCCCTACCACCGCTTTGACACTCGACTTCACATACATTCCTCCCTAACACTGCTTTGACATTCGACTTCACATACATTCCTCCCTAACACCGCTTTGACACTCGACTTCACATACATTCCTCTCTAACACCGCTTTGAAACTCGACTTCACATACATTCCTCCCTAGCACCGCTCTGACACTCCACGTGACGTACATCACGCTGAACCTCACTTTTAGGCTCAAAATTACATAATTTTGACAGATGAAATAAACCTAAAACACACCTAATCCTACGTTCTCACCCAGACTGACACCTCATATACAATCCTCCCTAACACCGCTTTGACACTCGAATTCACATACATTCCTCCATAACACCGCTTTCACACAACTTCACGTAGGTTCCTCCGAAACACCGCTTTGACAATCAACTTCACATACATTCCTCCCTAACACCGCTTTGACTCCCGAATTCAAATACGTTCCTCCCTACCACCGCTTTGACACTCGACTTCACATACATTCCTCCCTAACACTGCTTTGACACTCGACTTCACATACATTCCTCCCTAACACCGCTTTGACACTCGACTTCACATACATTCCTCCCTAACACCGCTTTGAAACTCGACTTCACATACATTCCTCCCTAGCACCGCTCTGGCACTCCACTTGACGTACATCACGCTGAACCTCACTTTTAGGCTCAAAATTACATAATTTTGACAGATGAAATAAACCTAAAACACACCTAATCCTACGTTCTCACCCAGACTGACACCTCATATACAATCCTCCCTAACACCGCTTTGACACTCGAATTCACATACATTCCTCCATAACACCGCTTTCACACAACTTCACGTAGGTTCCTCCGAAACACCGCTTTGACACTCCACTTCACCTACATTCCTCTCTAACACCTCCTTGACACTCAACTTCACATAAATTCCTCCCTAACACCGCTTTGACACTGGACTCCACATATATTCCTCCCTAGCACCGCTCTGACACTCGACTTGACGTACATCACTCTGAACCTCACTTTTAGGCTCAAAATTACATAATTCTGATAGCTGAAATAAACCTAAAACAAACCTGGCCCTAAGTCCTCATCCAGCACTGAACCTCATATACAATCCTCCCTAACACCGCTTTGACACTCGATTTCACATTTCTCCATATAACCCCGCTTTGACACTGGACTTCACATACATTTCTCCGTAACACCGCTTTGACACTCCAATTCACCTACATTCCTCCCTAACACCGCTTTGACACTCAACTACACATACATTCCTCCCTAACACTGCTTTGACACTCAGCTTCACCTACATTCCTCCCTAACACCGCTTTGACACTCAACTTCATACATTCCTCCCTAACACCGCTTTGACACTCGACTTCACATACATTCCTCCCTAACGCGGGTTTGACACTCGACTTCACATACATTCTTCCCCAACACCGCTTTGACACTCGACTTCACACATTCTTCCCAAGCACCGCTCTGACACTGGACTTGATTTACATCACTGAACCCCACTTTTAGGCTCGAAATTACATAAATTTGATAGCTGAAATAAACCTAAAACACACCTAATACTAAGTCCTCACCCAGCACTGATACGACCTCATATACAATCCTCCCTAACATCGCTTTGACACTCGACTTCACATACATTCGTCCCTAACACCGCTTTGAGAAAACTTCACATAGTTTTCTCCCAAAAACCGCTTTGACACTGGACTTCACATACATTCCGCGCTAACACCGCTTTGACACTCAACTTCACATACGTTCCTCCCTAACACAGCTTTGACACTCATCTTCACATACATTCCTCCCTAACACCGCTTTGACACCCGACTTCACACACGTTCCTCCAAAACACCGCTTTGACTCTCGACTTCACATACGTTCCTCCCTAACACCGCTTTGACACTCATCTTCACATACATTCCTCCCTAACACCGCTTTGACACTGGACTCAACATACATTCCTCCCTAACACCGCTTTGACACCCGACTTCACACACATTCCTCCCTAACACCACTTTGACACTCGACTTCACATACATTCGTCCCTAACACCGCTTTGAGAAAACTTCACATAGTTTTCTCCCAAAAATCGCTTTGACACTGGACTTCACATACATTCCGCCCTAACACCGCTTTGACACTCGACTTCACATACATTCCTCCCTATCACCGCTTTGACACTCGACTTCACATACATTCCTCCCTAACACTGCTTCGACACTCGACTTCACATACATTCCTCCCTAACACCGCTTTGACACCCGACTTCACATACGTTCCTCCCAAACACCGCTTTGACACTCGACTTCACATACATTCATCCCTAACACCGATTTGACACTCGACTTCACATACATTCCTCCCTAACACCGCTTTGACACTGTACTCAACATACATTCCTCCCTAACACCGCTTTGACACCCGACTTCACATACGTTCCTCCCAAACACCGCTTTGACACTCGACTTCACATACGTTCCTCCCTAACACAGCTTTGACACTCATCTTCACATACATTCCTCCCTAACACCGATTTGACACTCGACTTCACATACATTCCTCCCTAACACCGCTTTGACACTGGACTCAACATACATTCCTCCCTAACACCGCTTTGACACCCGACTTCACATACATTCCTCCCTATCACCGCTTTGACACTCGACTTCACATACCTTTCTCCCTAACACCGCTTTGACACTCGACTTCACATACATTCCTCCCTAACACCGATTTGACACCCGAATTCAAATACGTTCCTCCCTACCACCGCTTTGACACTCAACTTCACATACATTCCTCCCTAACACTGCTTTGACACTCGACTTCACATACATTCCTCCCTAACACCGCTTTGACACCCGACTTCACATACATTCCTCCCTAACACCGCTTTGACACTCGACTTCACATACGTTCCTCCCTAACACCGCTTTGACACTCATCTTCACATACATTCCTCCCTAACACCGATTTGACACTCGACTTCACATACATTCCTCCCTAACACCGCTTTGACACTGGACTCAACATACATTCCTCCCTAACACCGCTTTGACACCCGACTTCACATACGTTCCTCCCAAACACCGCTTTGACACTCGACTTCACATACGTTCCTCCCTAACACCGCCTTGACACTCATCTTCACATACATTCCTCCCTAACACCGATTTGACACTCGACTTCACATACATTCCTCCCTAACACCGCTTTGACACTGGACTCAACATACATTCCTCCCTAACACCGCTTTGACACCCGACTTCACATACATTCGTCCCTAACACCGCTTTGAGAAAACTTCACATAGTTTTCTCCCAAAAACCGCTTTGACACTGGACTTCACATACATTCCGCCTAGCACCGATTTGACACTCGACTTCACATACTTTCCTCCCTAACACCGTTTTGACACTCATCTTCACATACATTCCTCCCTAACACCGCTTTGACACCCGACTTCACATACGTTCCTCCCAAACACCGCTTTGACACTCGACTTCACATACCTTAATCCCTAACACCGCTTTGACACTCAACACCGCTTTGACACCCGAATTCAAATACGTTCCTCCCTACCACCGCTTTGACACTCGACTTCACATACATTCCTCCCTAACACTGCTTTGACACTCGACTTCACATACATTCCTCCCTAACACCGCTTTGACACCCGACTTCGCATACGTTCCTCCCAAACACCGCTTTGACACTCGACTTCACATACGTTCCTCCCTAGCACCGCTTTGACACTCATCTTCACATACTTTCCTCCCTAACACCACTTTGACACTCGACTTCACATACATTCCGCTGTAACACCGCTTTGACACTCGACTTCACATACATTCCTCCCTATCACCGCTTTGACACTCGACTTCACATACCTTTCTCCCTACCACCGCTTTGACACTCGACTTCACATACATTCCTCCCTAACGCGGGTTTGACACTCGACTTCACATACATTCCTCCCTAACACCGCTTTGACACCCGAATTCAAATACGTTCCTCCCTACCACCGCTTTGACACTCGACTTCACATACATTCCTCCCTAACACCGCTTTGACACCCGAATTCAAATACGTTCCTCCCTACCACCGCTTTGACACTCGACTTCACATACATTCCTCCCTAACACTGCTTTGACACTCGACTTCACATACATTCCTCCCTAACACCGCTTTGACACCCGAATTCACATACGTTCATCCCAAACACCGCTTTGACACTCGACTTCACATACGTTCCTCCCTAACACCGCTTTGACACTCATCTTCACATACATTCCTCCCTAACACCGATTTGACACTCGACTTCACATACATTCCTCCCTAACACCGCTTTGACACTGGACTCAACATACATTCCTCCCTAACACCGCTTTGACAACCGACTTCACATACATTCGTCCCTAACACCGCTTTGAGAAAACTTCACATGGTTTTGTCCCAAAAATCGCTTTGACACTGGACTTCACATACATTCCGCCGTAACACCGCTTTGACACTCGACTTCACATACATTCCTCCCTAGCACCGCTTTGACACTCGACTTCACATACCTTTCTCCCTAACACCGCTTTGACACTCGACTTCACATACATTCCTCCCTAACACCGCTTTGACACCCGAATTCAAATACGTTCCCCCCTACCACCGCTTTGACACTCGACTTCACATACATTCCTCCCTAACACTGCTTTGACACTCGACTTCACATACATTCCTCCCTAACACCGCTTTGACACTCGACTTCACATACATTCCTCCCTAACACCGCTTTGACACTCGACTTCACATACGTTCCTCCCTAACACCGCTGTGACACTCATCTTCACATACATTTCTCCGTAACACCGCTTTGACACTCCAATTCACCTACATTCCTCCCTAACACCGCTTTGACACTCGACTTCACATACATTCCTCCCTAACACTGCTTTGACACTCAACTTCACCTACATTCCTCCCTAACACCGCTTTGACCCTCAACTTCATACATTCCTCCCTACCACCGCTTTGGCACTCGACTTCACATACATTCCTCCCTAACGCGGGTTTAACACTCGACTTCACATACATTCTTCCCCAACACCGCTTTGACACTCGACTTCACACATTCTTCCCTAGCACCGCTCCGACACTGGACTTGACTTACATCACTGAACCCCACTTTTAGGCTCGAAATTACATAAATTTGATAGCTGAAATAAGCCTAAAACACACCTCATATACAATCCTCCCTAACATCGCTTTGACACTCGACTTCACATACATTCGTCCCTAACACCGCTTTGAGAAAACTTCACATAGGTTTCTCCCAAAAATCGCTTTGACACTGGACTTCACATACATTCCGCCCTAACACCGCTTTGACACTCGACTTCACATACATTCCTCCCTATCACCGCTTTGACACTCGACTTCACATACATTCCTCCCTAACACTGCTTCGACACTCGACTTCACATACATTCCTCCCTAACACCGCTTTGACACCCGACTTCACATACGTTCCTCCCAAACACCGCTTTGACACTCGACTTCACATACATTCCTCCCTAACACCGATTTGACACTCGACTTCACATACATTCCTCCCTAACACCGCTTTGACACTGTACTCAACATACATTCCTCCCTAACACCGCTTTGACACCCGACTTCACATACGTTCCTCCCAAACACCGCTTTGACACTCGACTTCACATACGTTCCTCCCTAACACCGCTTTGACACTCATCTTCACATACATTCCTCCCTAACACCGATTTGACACTCGACTTCACATACATTCCTCCCTAACACCGCTTTGACACTGGACTCAACATACATTCCTCCCTAACACCGCTTTGACACCCGACTTCACATACATTCCTCCCTATCACCGCTTTGACACTCGACTTCACATACCTTTCTCCCTAACACCGCTTTGACACTCGACTTCACATACATTCCTCCCTAACACCGATTTGACACCCGAATTCAAATACGTTCCTCCCTACCACCGCTTTGACACTCAACTTCACATACATTCCTCCCTAACACTGCTTTGACACTCGACTTCACATACATTCCTCCCTAACACCGCTTTGACACCCGACTTCACATACATTCCTCCCTAACACCGCTTTGACACTCGACTTCACATACGTTCCTCCCTAACACCGCTTTGACACTCATCTTCACATACATTCCTCCCTAACACCGATTTGACACTCGACTTCACATACATTCCTCCCTAACACCGCTTTGACACTGGACTCAACATACATTCCTCCCTAACACCGCTTTGACACCCGACTTCACATACGTTCCTCCCAAACACCGCTTTGACACTCGACTTCACATACGTTCCTCCCTAACACCGCCTTGACACTCATCTTCACATACATTCCTCCCTAACACCGATTTGACACTCGACTTCACATACATTCCTCCCTAACACCGCTTTGACACTGGAATCAACATACATTCCTCCCTAACACCGCTTTGACACCCGTCTTCACATACATTCGTCCCTAACACCGCTTTGAGAAAACTTCACATAGTTTTCTCCCAAAAACCGCTTTGACACTGGACTTCACATACATTCCGCCTAGCACCGATTTGACACTCGACTTCACATACTTTCCTCCCTAACACCGTTTTGACACTCATCTTCACATACATTCCTCCCTAACACCGCTTTGACACCCGACTTCACATACGTTCCTCCCAAACACCGCTTTGACACTCGACTTCACATACCTTAATCCCTAACACCGCTTTGACACTCAACACCGCTTTGACACCCGAATTCAAATACGTTCCTCCCTACCACCGCTTTGACACTCGACTTCACATACATTCCTCCCTAACACTGCTTTGACACTCGACTTCACATACATTCCTCCCTAACACCGCTTTGACACCCGACTTCGCATACGTTCCTCCCAAACACCGCTTTGACACTCGACTTCACATACGTTCCTCCCTAGCACCGCTTTGACACTCATCTTCACATACTTTCCTCCCTAACACCACTTTGACACTCGACTTCACATACATTCCGCTGTAACACCGCTTTGACACTCGACTTCACATACATTCCTCCCTATCACCGCTTTGACACTCGACTTCACATACCTTTCTCCCTACCACCGCTTTGACACTCGACTTCACATACATTCCTCCCTAACGCGGGTTTGACACTCGACTTCACATACATTCCTCCCTAACACCGCTTTGACACCCGAATTCAAATACGTTCCTCCCTACCACCGCTTTGACACTCGACTTCACATACATTCCTCCCTAACACCGCTTTGACACCCGAATTCAAATACGTTCCTCCCTACCACCGCTTTGACACTCGACTTCACATACATTCCTCCCTAACACTGCTTTGACACTCGACTTCACATACATTCCTCCCTAACACCGCTTTGACACCCGACTTCACATACGTTCATCCCAAACACCGCTTTGACACTCGACTTCACATACGTTCCTCCCTAACACCGCTTTGACACTCATCTTCACATACATTCCTCCCTAACACCGATTTGACACTCGACTTCACATACATTCCTCCCTAACACCGCTTTGACACTGCACTCAACATACATTCCTCCCTAACACCGCTTTGACACCCGACTTCACATACATTCGTCCCTAACACCGCTTTGAGAAAACTTCACATAGTTTTCTCCCAAAAATCGCTTTGACACTGGACTTCACATACATTCCGCCGTAACACCGCTTTGACACTCGACTTCACATACATTGCTCCATAGCACCGCTTTGACACTCGACTTCACATACATTCCTCCCTAACACCGTTTTGACACCCGAATTCAAATACGTTCCTCCCTACCACCGCTTTGACACTCGACTTCACATACATTCCTCCCTAACACTGCTTTGACACTCGACTTCACATACATTCCTCCCTAACACCGCTTTGACACCCGACTTCACATACGTTCCTCCCAAACACCGCTTTGACACTCGACTTCACATACGTTCCTCCCTAACACCGCTGTGACACTCATCTTCACATACATTTCTCCGTAACACCGCTTTGACACTCCAATTCACCTACATTCCTCCCTAACACCGCTTTGACACTCGACTTCACATACATTCCTCCCTAACACTGCTTTGACACTCAACTTCACCTACATTCCTCCCTAACACCGCTTTGACCCTCAACTTCATACATTCCTCCCTACCACCGCTTTGGCACTCGACTTCACATACATTCCTCCCTAACGCGGGTTTAACACTCGACTTCACATACATTCTTCCCCAACACCGCTTTGACACTCGACTTCACACATTCTTCCCTAGCACCGCTCCGACACTGGACTTGACTTACATCACTGAACCCCACTTTTAGGCTCGAAATTACATAAATTTGATAGCTGAAATAAGCCTAAAACACACCTCATATACAATCCTCCCTAACATCGCTTTGACACTCGACTTCACATACATTCGTCCCTAACACCGCTTTGAGAAAACTTCACATAGTTTTCTCCCAAAAACCGCTTTGACACTGGACTTCACATACATTCCGCCCTAACACCGCTTTGACACTCAACTTCACATACGTTCCTCCCTAACACAGCTTTGACACTCATCTTCACATACATTCCTCCCTAACACCGCTTTGACACCCGACTTCACACACGTTCCTCCAAAACACCGCTTTGACTCTCGACTTCACATACGTTCCTCCCTAACACCGCTTTGACACTCATCTTCACATACATTCCTCCCTAACACCGCTTTGACACTGGACTCAACATACATTCCTCCCTAACACCGCTTTGACACCCGACTTCACACACATTCCTCCCTAACACCACTTTGACACTCGACTTCACATACATTCGTCCCTAACACCGCTTTGAGAAAACTTCACATAGTTTTCTCCCAAAAATCGCTTTGACACTGGACTTCACATACATTCCGCCCTAACACCGCTTTGACACTCGACTTCACATACATTCCTCCCTATCACCGCTTTGACACTCGACTTCACATACATTCCTCCCTAACACTGCTTCGACACTCGACTTCACATACATTCCTCCCTAACACCGCTTTGACACCCGACTTCACATACGTTCCTCCCAAACACCGCTTTGACACTCGACTTCACATACATTCATCCCTAACACCGATTTGACACTCGACTTCACATACATTCCTCCCTAACACTGCTTTGACACTCGACTTCACATACATTCCTCCCTAACACCGCTTTGACACCCGACTTCACATACGTTCCTCCCAAACACTGCTTTGACACTCGACTTCACATACGTTCCTCCCTAACACCGCTTTGACACTCATCTTCACATACATTCCTCCCTAACACCGATTTGACACTCGACTTCACATACATTCCTCCCTGACACCGCTTTGACACTGGTCTCAACATACATTCCTCCCTAACACCGCTTTGACACCCAACTTCACATACATTCGTCCCTAACACCGCTTTGAGAAAACTTCACATAGTTTTCTCCCAAAAATCGCTTTGACACTGGACTTCACATACATTCCGCCGTAACACCGCTTTGACACTCGACTTCACATACATTCCTCCCTAGCACCGCTTTGACACTCGACTTCACATACCTTTCTCCCTAACACCGCTTTGACACTCGACTTCACATACATTCCTCCCTAACACCGCTTTGACACCCGAATTCAAATACGTTCCTCCCTACCACCGCTTTGACACTCGACTTCACATGCATTCCTCCCTAACACTGCTTTGACACTCGACTTCACATACATTCCTCCCTAACACCGCTTTGACACCCGACTTCACATACGTTCCTCCCAAACACCGCTTTGACACTCGACTTCACATACGTTCCTCCCTAGCACCGCTTTGACACTCATCTTCACATACATTCCTCCCTAACACCACTTTGACACTCGACTTCACATACATTCCTCCCTAACACTGCTTTGACACCCAACTTCACCTACATTCCTTCCTAACACCGCTTTGACCCTCAACTTCATACATTCCTCCCTAACACCGCTTTGACACTCGACTTCACATACATTCCTCCCTAACGCGGGTTTGACACTCGACTTCACATACATTCCTCCCTAACACCGCTTTGACACCCGAATTCAAATACGTTCCTCCCTAGCACCGCTTTGACACTCATCTTCACATACATTCCTCCCTAACACCACTTTGACACTCGACTTCACATACATTCCTCCCTAACACTGCTTTGACACCCAACTTCACCTACATTCCTTTCTAACACCGCTTTGACCCTCAACTTCATACATTCCTCCCTAACACCGCTTTGACACTCGACTTCACATACATTCCTCCCTAACGCGGGTTTGACACTCGACTTCACATACATTCCTCCCTAACACCGCTTTGACACCCGAATTCAAATACGTTCCTCCCTACCACCGCTTTGACACCCGACTTCACATACATTCCTCCCTAACACCGCTTTGACACCCGAATTCAAATACGTTCCTCCCTACCACCGCTTTGACACTCGACTTCACATACATTCCTCCCTAACACTGCTTTGACACTCGACTTCACATACATTCCTCCCTAACACCGCTTTGACACCCGACTTCACATACGTTCCTCCCAAACACCGCTTTGACACTCGACTTCACATACGTTCCTCCCTAACACCGCTTTGACACTCATCTTCACATACATTCCTCCCTAACACCGATTTGACACTCGAATTCACATACATTCCTCCCTAACACCGCTTTGACACTGGACTCAACATACATTCCTCCCTAACACCGCTTTGACACCCGACTTCACATACATTCGTCCCTAACACCGCTTTGAGAAAACTTCACATAGTTTTCTCCCAAAAATCGCTTTGACACTGGACTTCACATACATTCCCCCTAACACCGCTTTGACACTCGACTTCACATACATTCCTCCCTAGCACCGCTTTGACACTCGACTTCACATACCTTTCTCCCTAACACCGCTTTGACACTCGACTTCACATACATTCCTCCCTAACACCGCTTTGACACCTGAATTCAAATACGTTCCTCCCTACCACCGCTTTGACACTCGACTTCACATACATTCCTCCCTAACGCTGCTTTGACACTCGACTTCACATACATTCCTCCCTAACACCGCTTTGACACCCGACTTCACATACGTTCCTCCCAAACACCGCTTTGACACTCATCTTCACATACATTTCTCCGTAACACCGCTTTGACACTCCAATTCACCTACTTTCCTCCCTAACACCGCTTTGACACTCGACTTCACATACATTCCTCCCTAACACTGCTTTGACACTCAACTTCACTTACTTTCCTCCCTAACACCGCTTTGACCCTTAACTTCATACATTCGTCCCTACTACCGCTTTGACACTCGACTTCACATACATTCCTCCCTAACGCGGGTTTGACACTCGACTTCACATACATTCTTCCCCAACACCGCTTTGACACTCGACTTCACACATTCTTCCCTAGCACCGCTCCGACACTGGACTTGACTTACATCACTGAACCCCACTTTTAGGCACGAAATTACATAAATTTGATAGCTGAAATAAACCTAAAACACACCTAATACTAAGTCCTCACCCAGCACTGATACGACCTCATATACAATCCTCCCTAACATCGCTTTGACACTCGACTTCACATACATTCGTCCCTAACACCGCTTTGAGAAAACTTCACATAGTTTTCTCCCAAAAACCGCTTTGACACTGGACTTCACATACATTCCCCACTAACACCGCTTTGACACTCGACTTCACATACGTTCCTCGCTAACACCGCTTTGACACTCATCTTCACATACATCCCTCCCTAACACCGCTTTGACACCCGACTTCACATACGTTCCTCCCAAACACCGCTTTGACACTCGACTTCACATACGTTCCTCCCTAACACCGCTTTGACACTCATCTTCGCATACATTCCTCCCTAACACCGCTTTGACACTGGCCTCAACATACATTCCTCCCTAACACCGTTTTGACACCCGACTTCACACACATTCCTCCCTAACACCACTTTGACACTCGACTTCACATACATTCGTCCCTAACACCGCTTTGAGAAAATTGCACATAGTTTTCTCCCAAAATCGCTTTGACACTGGACTTCACATACATTCCGCCCTAACACCGCTTTGACACTCGACTTCACATACATTCCTCCCTAGCACCGCTTTGACACTCGACTTCACATATCTTTCTCCCTAACACCGCTTTGACACTCGACTTCACATACATTCCTCCCTAACACCGCTTTGACACCCGAATTCAAATACGTTCCTCCCTACCACCGCTTTGACACTCGACTTCACATACATTCCTCCCTAACACTGCTTTGACACTCGACTTCACATACATTCCTCCCTAACACCGCTTTGACACCCGAATTCAAATACGTTCCTCCCTACCACCGCTTTGATACTCGACTTCACATACATTCCTCCCTAACACTGCTTTGACACTCGACTTCACATACATTCCTCCCTAGCACCGCTCTGACACTCCACTTGACGTTCATCACGCTGAAATTCACTTTTAGGCTCAAAATTACATAATTTTGACAGCTGAAATAAACCTAAAACACACCTAACCCTAATTTCTCACCCAGACTGACACCTCATATACAATCCTCCCTAACACTGCTTTGACACTCGAATTCACATACATTCCTCCATAACACCGCTTTGACACTTCACGTAGATTCCTCCCAAACACCGCTTTGACAATCAACTTCACATACATTCCTCCATAACACCGCTTTGACACTGGACTTCACATACATTTCTCCCTACCACCGCTTTGACACTCGACTTCACATACATTCCTCCCTAACACTGCTTTGACACTCGACTTCACATACATTCCTTCCTAACACCGCTTTGACACCCGACTTCACTTACGTTCCTCCCAAACACCGCTTTGACACTCGACTTCACATACGTTCCTCCCTAACACCGCTTCGAAACTCATCTTCACATACATTCCTCCCTAACACCGATTTGACACTCGACTTCACATACATTCCTCCCTAACACCGCTTTGACACTGGACTCAACATACATTCCTCCCTAACACCGCTTTGACAACCGACTTCACATACATTCGTCCCTAACACCGCTTTGAGAAAACTTCACATGGTTTTGTCCCAAAAATCGCTTTGACACTGGACTTCACATACATTCCGCCGTAACACCGCTTTGACACTCGACTTCACATACATTCCTCCCTAGCACCGCTTTGACACTCGACTTCACATACCTTTCTCCCTAACACCGCTTTGACACTCGACTTCACATACATTCCTCCCTAACACCGCTTTGACACCCGAATTCAAATACGTTCCTCCCTACCACCGCTTTGACACTCGACTTCACATACATTCCTCCCTAACACTGCTTTGACACTCGACTTCACATACATTCCTCCCTAACACCGCTTTGACACCCGACTTCACATACGTTCCTCCCAAACACCGCTTTGACACTCGACTTCACATACGTTCCTCCCTAACACCGCTGTGACACTCATCTTCACATACATTTCTCCGTAACACCGCTTTGACACTCCAATTCACCTACATTCCTCCCTAACACCGCTTTGACACTCGACTTCACATACATTCCTCCCTAACACTGCTTTGACACTCAACTTCACTTACATTCCTCCCTAACACCGCTTTGACCCTTAACTTCATACATTCCTCCCTACCACCGCTTTGACACTCGACTTCACATACATTCCTCCCTAACGCGGGTTTGACACTCGACTTCACATACTTTCTTCCCCAACACCGCTTTGACACTCGACTTCACACATTCTTCCCTAGCACCGCTCCGACACTGGACTTACATCACTGAACCCCACTTTTAGGCTCGAAAGTACATAAATTTGATAGCTGAAATAAACCTAAAACACACCTAATACTAAGTCCTCACCCAGCACTGTTACCTCATATACAATCCTCCCTAACATCGCTTTGACACTCGACTTCACATACATTCGTCCCTAACACCGCTTTGAGAAAACTTCACATAGTTTTCTCCCAAAAACCGCTTTGTCACTGGACTTCACATACATTCCGCACTAGCACCGCTTTGACACTCGACTTCACATACGTTCTTCCCTAACACCGCTTTGACACTCATCTTCACATACATTCCTCCCTAGCACCGCTTTGACACCCGACTTCACATACGTTCCTCCCAAACACCGCTTTGACACTCGACTTCACATACGTTCCTCCCTAACACCGCTTTGACACTCATCTTCACATACATTCCTCCCTAACACCGCTTTGACACTGGACTCAACATACATTCCTCCCTAACACCGCTTTGACACCCGACTTCACACACATTCCTCCCTAACACCACTTTGACACTCGACTTCACATACATTCGTCCCTAACACCGCTTTGAGAAAACTTCACATAGTTTTCTCCAAAATCGCTTTGACACTGGACATACATTCCGCCCTAACACCGCTTTGACACTCGACTTCACATACATTCCTCCCTAGCACCGCTTTGACACTCGACTTCACATACCTTTCTCCCTAACACCGCTTTGACACTCGACTTCACATACACTCCTCCCTAACACCGCTTTGACACTGGACTCAACATACATTCCTCCCTAACACCGCTTTGACACCCGACTTCACATACATTCCTCCCTAACACTGCTTTGACACCCGACTTCACATAGGTTCCTCCCTAACACCGCTTTGACACTCGACTTCACATACGCTCCTCCCTAACACCGCTTTGACACTCATCTTCACATACATTCCTCCCTAACACCGCTTTGACACTCATCTCCACATACATTCCTCCCTAGCACCGCTTTGCCACTCGACTTCACATACACTCCTCCCTAACACCGCTTTGACACTGGACTCAACATACATTCCTCCCTAACACCGCTTTGACACCCGACTTCACATACATTCCTCCCTAACACTGCTTTGACACCCGACTTCACATACGTTCTTCCCTAACACCGCTTTGACACTCGACTTCACATACGCTCCTCCCTAACACCGCTTTGACACTCATCTTCACATACATTCCTCCCTAACACCGCTTTGACACTCGACTTCACATACACTCCTCCCTAACACCGCTTTGACACTGGACTCAACATACATTCCTCCCTAACACCGCTTTGACACCCGACTTCACATACATTCCTCCCTAACACCGCTTTGACACTCGACTTCACATACATTCGTCCCTAACACCGCTTTGAGAAAACTTCACATAGTTTTCTCCCAAAAACCGCTTTGACACTGGACTTCACATACATTCCGCCCTAACACCGCTTTGACACTCGACTTCATACTTTCCTCCCTAACACCGCTTTGACACTCGACTTCACATACCTTTCTCCCTAACACCGCTTTGACACTCGACTTCACATACATTCCTCCCTAACACCGCTTTGACACCCGAATTCAAATACGTTCCTCCCTACCACCGCTTTGACACTCGACTTCACATACATTCCTCCCTAACACTGCTTTGAACCTCGACTTCACATACATTCCTCCCTAACACCGCTTTGACACTCGACTTCACATACATTCCTCCCTAAAACCGCTTTGACACTCGACTTCACATACATTCCTCCCTAGAACCGCTCTGACACTCCACTTGACGTACATCACGCTGAACCTCACTTTTAGGCTCAAAATTACATAATTTTGATAGCTGAAATAGACCTAAAACACACCTAACCCGAAGATCTCACCCAGCACTGACACCTCATATACAATCCTCCCTAATACCGCTTTGACACTCGAATTCACATACATTCCTCCCTAACACCGCTTTGACACAACTTCACGTAGATTCCTCCCAAACACCGCTTGGACAATCAACTTCACATACATTCCTCCCTAACACCGCTTTGACCCTCAACTTCATACATTCCTCCCTAACACCGCTTTGACACTCGACTTCACATACATTCCTCCCTAACGCGGGTTTGACAGTCGACTTCACATACATTCTTCCCCAACACCGCTTTGACACTCGACTTCACACATTCTTCCCTAGCACCGCTCTGACACTGGACTTTACTTACATCACTGAACCCCACTTTTAGGCTCGAAATTGCATAAATTTGATAGCTGAAATAAACCTAAAACACACCTAATACTAAGTCCTCACCCAGCACTGATACGACCTCATATACAATCCTCCCTAACATCGCTTTGACACTCGACTTCACATACATTCGTCCCTAACACCGCTTTGAGAAAACTTCACATAGTTTTCTCCCAAAAACCGCTTTGACACTGGACTTCACATACATTCCTCCCAAACACCGCTTTGACACTCGACTTCACATACGTTCCTCCCTAACACCGCTTTGACACTCATCTTCACATACATTCCTCCCTAACACCGCTTTGACATCCGACTTCACATACGTTCCTCCCAAACACCGCTTTGACACTCGACTTCACACACGCTCCTCCCTAACACCGCTTTGACACTCATCTTCACATACATTCCCCCCTAAAACCGCTTTGACACTCGACTTCTCTTACATTCCTCCCTAACACCGCTTTGACACTGGACTCAACATACATTCCTCCCTAACACCGCTTTGACACCCGACTTCACATACATTCCTCCCTAACACCGCAATGACACTCGACTTCACATACATTCGTCCCTAACACCGCTTTGAGAAAACTTCACATAGTTTTCTCCCAAAACCGCTTTGACACTGGACTTCACATACATTCCGCCCTAACACCGCTTTGCCACCCGACTTCACATACGTTTCTCCCTAACACCGCTTTGACACTCGACTTCACATACATTCCTCCCTAACACCGCTTTGACACTCATCTTCACATACATTCCTCCCTAACACCGCTTTGACACTCGACTTCACATACACTCCTCCCTAACACCGCTTTGACACTGGACTCAACATACATTCCTCCCTAACACCGCTTTGACACCCGACTTCACATACATTCCTCCCTAACACCGCTTTGACACTCGACTTCACATACGTTCCTCCCTAACACAGCTTTGACACTCATCTTCACATACATTCCTCCCTAACACTGCTTGGACACCCGACTTCACATACGTTCCTCCCTAACACCGCTTTGACACTCGACTTCACATACGCTCCTCCCTAACACCGCTTTGACACTCATCTTCACATACATTCCTCCCTAACAGCGCTTTGACACTCGACTTCATACACTCCTTCCTCCCTCAACACCGCTTTGACACTCGACTTCACATACCTTTCTCCCTAACACCGCTTTGACACTCGACTTCACATACATTCCTCCCTAACACCGCTTTGACACCCGAATTCAAATACGTTCCTCCCTACCACCGCTTTGACACTCGACTTCACATACATTCCTCCCTAACACTGCTTTGAACCTCGACTTCACATACATTCCTCCCTAACACCGCTTTGACACTCGACTTCACATACATTCCTCCCTAAAACCGCTTTGACACTCGACTTCACATACATTCCTCCCTAGAACCGCTCTGACACTCCACTTGACGTACATCACGCTGAACCTCACTTTTAGGCTCAAAATTACATAATTTTGATAGCTGAAATAAACCTAAAACACACCTAACCCGAAGATCTCACCCAGCACTGACACCTCATATACAATCCTCCCTAATACCGCTTTGACACTCGAATTCACATACATTCCTCCCTAACACCGCTTTGACACAACTTCACGTAGATTCCTCCCAAACACCGCTTGGACAATCAACTTCACATACATTCCTCCCTAACACCGCTTTGACCCTCAACTTCATACATTCCTCCCTAACACCGCTTTGACACTCGACTTCACATACATTCCTCCCTAACGCGGGTTTGACACTCGACTTCACATACATTCTTCCCCAACACCGCTTTGACACTCGACTTCACACATTCTTCCCTAGCACCGCTCTGACACTGGACTTTACTTACATCACTGAACCCCACTTTTAGGCTCGAAATTACATAAATTTGATAGCTGAAATAAACCTAAAACACACCTAATACTAAGTCCTCATCCAGCACTGATACGACCTCATATACAATCCTCCCTAACATCGCTTGGACACTCGACTTCACATACATTCGTCCCTAACACCGCTTTGAGAAAACTTCACATAGTTTTCTCCCAAAAACCGCTTTGACACTGGAATTCACATACATTCCGCCCTAACACCGCTTTGACACTCGACTTCACATACGTTCCTCCCTAACACCGCTTTGACACTCATCTTCACATACATTCCTCCCTAACACCGCTTTGACACCCGACTTCACATACGTTCCTCCCAAACACCGCTTTGACACTCGACTTCACATACGCTCCTCCCTAACACCGCTTTGACACTCATCTTCACATACATTCCCCCCTAAAACCGCTTTGACACTCGACTTCACATACATTCCTCCCTAACACCGCTTTGACACTGGACTCAACATACATTCCTCCCTAACACCGCTTTGACACCCGACTTCACATACATTCCTCCCTAACACCGCAATGACACTCGACTTCACATACATTCGTCCCTAACACCGCTTTGAGAAAACTTCACATAGTTTTCTCCCAAAACCGCTTTGACACTAGACTTCACATACATTCCGCCCTAACACCGCTTTGCCACCCGACTTCACATACGTTTCTCCCTAACACCGCTTTGACACTCGACTTCACATACATTCCTCCCTAACACCGCTTTGACACTCATCTTCACATACATTCCTCCCTAACACCGCTTTGACACTCGACTTCACATACACTCCTCCCTAATACCGCTTTGACACTGGACTCAACATACATTCCTCCCTAACACCGCTTTGACACCCGACTTCACATACATTCCTCCCTAACACCGCTTTGACACTCGACTTCACATACGTTCCTCCCTAACACAGCTTTGACACTCATCTTCACATACATTCCTCCCTAACACTGCTTGGACACCCGACTTCACATACGTTCCTCCCTAACACCGCTTTGACACTCGACTTCACATACGCTCCTCCCTACCACCGCTTTGACACTCATCTTCACATACATTCCTACCTAACACCGCTTTGACACTCGACTTCACATACACTCCTCCCTAACACCGCTTTGACACTGGACTCAACATACATTCCTCCCTAACACCGCTTTGACAGACGACTTCACATACATTCCTCCCTAACACCGCTTTGACACTCGACTTCACATACATTCGTCCGTAACACCGCATTGAGAAAACTTCACATAGTTTTCTCCTAAAAACCGCTTTGACACTGGACTTCACATACATTCCGCCCTAACACCGCTTTGACACTCGACTTCACATACTTTCCTCCCTAACACCGCTTTGACACTCGACTTCACATACCTTTCTCCCTAACACCGCTTTGACACTCGACTTCACATACATTCCTCCCTAACACCGCTTTCACACCCGAATTCAAAGACGTTCCTCCCTACCACCGCTTTGACACTCGACTTCACATACGTTCCTCCCTAACACTGCTTTGACACTCGACTTCACATACATTCCTCCCTAACACCGCTTTGACACTCGACTTCACATACATTCCGCTCTAAAACCGCTTTGACACTCGACTTCACATACATTCCTCCCTAGAACCGCTCTGACACTCCACTTGACGTACATCACGCTGAACCTCACTTTTAGGCTCAAAATTACATAATTTTGATAGCTGAAATAAACCTAAAACACACCTAAGCCGAAGATCTCACCCAGCACTGACACCTCATATACAATCCTCCCTAATACCGCTTTGACACTCGAATTCACATACATTTCTCCCTAACACCGCGTTGACACAACTTCACGTAGATTCCTCCCAAACACCGCTTTGACAATCAACTCCACATACATTCCTCCCTAACACCGCTTTGACACTGGACTTCACATACATTTCTCCCTAACACCGCTTTGACACTCCACTTCGCCTACATTCCACCATCACATCGCCTTGACACTCAACTTCACATAAATTTCTCCCTAACACCGCTTTGACACTGGACTTCACATACATTCCTCCCTAACACCGCTTTGACACTGGATTCAACATACATTCCTCCCTAACACCGCTTTGACACCCGACTTCACATACATTCCTCCCTAACACCGCTTTGACACCCGACTTCACATACATTCCTCCCCAACACCGCTTTGACACCCTACTTCACATACGTTCCTCCCAAACACCGCTTTGACACTCGGCTTCACACACGTTCCTCCCTAACACCGCTTTGACACTCATCTTCACATACATTCCTCCCTAACACCGCTTTGACTCTCGACTTCACATACGTTCCTCCCTAACACCGCTTTGACACTCGAGTTCACATACATTCCTCCCTAACACCGCATTGACACTCGACTTCACATACATTCCTCCCTAACACCGCAATGACACTGGACTTCACATACATTCGTCCCTAACACCGCTTTGAGAAAACTTCACATAGTTTTCTCCCAAAACCGCTTTGACAGTGGACTTTACATACATTCCGCCCTAACACCGCTTTGCCACCCGACTTCACATACGTTTCTCCCTAACACCGCTTTGACACTCGACTTGACATACATTCCTCCCTAACACCTCTTTGACACCCGAATTCAAATACGTTCCTCCCTACCACCGCTTTGACACTCGACTTCACATACATTCCTCCCTAACACTGCTTTGACACTCGACTTCACATACATTCCTCCCTAACACCGCTTTGACACTCGACTTCACATACATTCCTCCCTAAAACCGCTTTGACACTCGACTTCACATACATTCCTCCCTAGAACCGCTCTGACACTCCACATGACGTACATCACGCTGAACCTCACTTTTAGGCTCAAAATTACATAATTTTGATAGCTGAAATAAAACTAAAACACACCTAACCCGAAGATCTCACCCAGCACTGACATCTCATATACAATCCTCCCTAATTCCGCTTTGACACTCGAATTCACATACATTCCTCCCTAACACCGCTTTGACACAACTTCACGTAGATTCCTCCCAAACACCGCTTTGACAATCAGCTTCACATACATTCCTCCCTAACACCGCTTTGACCCTCAAATTCATACATTCCTCCCTAACACCGCTTTGACACTCGACTTCACATACATTCTTCCCCAACACCGCTTTGACACTCGACTTCACACATTCTTCCCTAGCACCGCTCTGACACTGGACTTGACTTACATCACTGAACCCCACTTTTAGGCTCGAAATTACATAAATTTGATAGCTGAAATAAACCTAAAACACACCTAATACTAAGTCCTCACCCAGCACTGATACGACCTCATATACAATCCTCCCTAACACCGCTTTGACACTCGACTTCACATACATTCGTCCCTAACACCGCTTTGAGAAAACTTCACATAGTTTTCTCCCAAAAACCGCTTTGACACTGGACTTCACATACATTCCGCCCTAACACCGCTTTGACACTCGACTTCACATACGTTCCTCCCTAACACAGCTTTGACACTCATCTTCACATACATTCCTCCCTAACACTGCTTTGACACCCGACTTCACATACGTTCCTCCCTAACACCGCCTTGACACTCGACTTCACATACGCTCCTCCCTAACACCGCTTTGACACTCATCTTCACATACATTCCTCCCTAACACCGCTTTGACACTCGACTTCACATACATTCCTCCCCAACACCGCTTTGACACCCTACTTCACATACGTTCCTCCCAAACACCGCTTTGACACTGGACTCAACATACATTCCTCTCTAACACCGCTTTGACACCCGACTTCACATACATTCCTCCCTAACACCGCTTTGACACTCGACTTCACATACATTCGTCCCTAACACCGCTTTGAGAAAACTTCACATAGTTTTCTCCCAAAAACCGCTTTGACACTGGACTTCACATACATTCCGCCCTAACACCGCTTTGACACTCGACTTCACATACTTTCCTCCCTAACACCGCTTTGACACTCGACTTCACATACCTTTCTCCCTAACACCGCTTTGACACTCGACTTCACATACATTCCTCCCTAACACCGCTTTGACACTGGATTCAACATACATTCCTCCCTAACACCGCTTTGACACCCGACTTCACATACATTCCTCCCTAACACCGCTTTGACACTCGACTTCACATACATTCCTCCCCAACACCGCTTTGACACCCTACTTCACATACGTTCCTCCCAAACACCGCTTTGACACTCGGCTTCACATACGTTCTTCCCTAACACCGCTTTGACACTCATCTTCACATACATTCCTCCCTAACACCGCTTTGACACTCGATTTCACATACGTTCCTCCCTAACACCGCTTTGACACTCGAGTTCACATACATTCCTCCCTAACACCGCATTGACACTCGACTTCACATACATTCCTCGCTAGCACCGCTTTGACACTCGACTTCACATACAATCGTCCCTAACGCGGGTTTGACACTCGACTTCACATACATTCTTCCCCAACACCGCTTTGACACTCGACTTCACACATTCTTCCCTAGCACCGCTCTGACACTGGACTTGACTTACATCACTGAACCACACTTTTAAGCTCGAAATTACATAAATTTGATAGCTGAAATAAACCTAAACCACACCTAATACTAAGTCCTCACCCAGCACTGATACGACCTCATATACAATACTCCCTAACATCGCTTTGACACTCGACTTCACATACATTCGTCCCTAACACCGCTTTGAGAAAACTTCATAGTTTTCTCCCAAAAACCGCTTTGACACTGGACTTCACATACATTCCGCCCTAACACCGCTTTGACACTCGACTTCACATACGTTCCCCCCTAACACCGCTTTGACACTCATCTTCACATACATTCTTCCCTAACACCGCTTTGACACCCGACTTCACATACGTTCCTCCCAAACACCGCTTTGACACTCGACTACACATACGCTCCTCCCTAACACCGCTTTGACACTCATCTTCACATACATTCCTCCCTAACACCGCTTTGACACTCGACTTCACATACATTCCTCCCTAACACCGCTTTGACACTGAACTCAACATACATTCCTCCCTAGCACCGCTTTGACACCCGACTTCACATACATTCCTCCCTAACACCGCTTTGACACTCGACTTCACATACATTCGTCCCTAACACCGCTTTGAGAAAACTTCACATAGTTTTCTCCCAAAAACCGCTTTGACACTGAACTTCACATACATTCCGCCCTAACACCGCTTTGACACTCGACTTCACATACTTTCCTCCCTAACACCGCTTTGACACTCGACTTCACATAACTTTCTCCCTAACACCGCTTTGACACTCGACTTCACATACATTCCTCCCTAACACCGCTTTGACACCCGAATTCAAATACGTTCCTCCCCACCACCGCTTTGACACTCGACTTCACATATATTCCTCCCTAACACTGCTTTGACACTCGACTTGACATACATTCCTCCCTAACACCGCTTTGACACTCGACTTTACATACATTCCTTCCTAAAACCGCTTTGACACTCGACTTCACATACATTCCTCCGTAGAACCGCTCTGACACTCCACTTGACGTACATCACGCTGAACCTCACTTTTAGGCTCAAAATTACATAATTTTGATAGCTGAAATAAACCCAAAACACACCTAACCCGAAGATCTCACCAGCACTGACACCTCATATACAATCCTCCCTAATACCGCTTTGACACTCGAGTTCACATACATTCCTCCCTAACACCGCATTGACACTCGACTTCACATACATTCCTCCCTAACACCGCAATGACACTGGACTTCACATACATTCGTCCCTAACACCGCTTTGAGAAAACTTCACATAGTTTTCTCCCAAAACCGCTTTGACAGTGGACTTTACATACATTCCGCCCTAACACCGCTTTGCCACCCGACTTCACATACGTTTCTCCCTAACACCGCTTTGACACTCGACTTGACATACATTCCTCCCTAACACCTCTTTGACACCCGAATTCAAATACGTTCCTCCCTACCACCGCTTTGACACTCGACTTCACATACATTCCTCCCTAACACTGCTTTGACACTCGACTTCACATACATTCCTCCCTAACACCGCTTTGACACTCGACTTCACATACATTCCTCCCTAAAACCGCTTTGACACTCGACTTCACATACATTCCTCCCTAGAACCGCTCTGACACTCCACATGACGTACATCACGCTGAACCTCACTTTTAGGCTCAAAATTACATAATTTTGATAGCTGAAATAAAACTAAAACACACCTAACCCGAAGATCTCACCCAGCACTGACATCTCATATACAATCCTCCCTAATTCCGCTTTGACACTCGAATTCACATACATTCCTCCCTAACACCGCTTTGACACAACTTCACGTAGATTCCTCCCAAACACCGCTTTGACAATCAGCTTCACATACATTCCTCCCTAACACCGCTTTGACCCTCAAATTCATACATTCCTCCCTAACACCGCTTTGACACTCGACTTCACATACATTCTTCCCCAACACCGCTTTGACACTCGACTTCACACATTCTTCCCTAGCACCGCTCTGACACTGGACTTGACTTACATCACTGAACCCCACTTTTAGGCTCGAAATTACATAAATTTGATAGCTGAAATAAACCTAAAACACACCTAATACTAAGTCCTCACCCAGCACTGATACGACCTCATATACAATCCTCCCTAACATCGCTTTGACACTCGACTTCACATACATTCGTCCCTAACACCGCTTTGAGAAAACTTCACATAGTTTTCTCCCAAAAACCGCTTTGACACTGGACTTCACATACATTCCGCCCTAACACCGATTTGACACTCGACTTCACATACGTTCCTCCCTAACACAGCTTTGACACTCATCTTCACATACATTCCTCCCTAACACTGCTTTGACACCCGACTTCACATACGTTCCTCCCTAACACCGCCTTGACACTCGACTTCACATACGCTCCTCCCTAACACCGCTTTGACACTCATCTTCACATACATTCCTCCCTAACACCGCTTTGACACTCGACTTCACATACATTCCTCCCCAACACCGCTTTGACACCCTACTTCACATACGTTCCTCCCAAACACCGCTTTGACACTGGACTCAACATACATTCCTCTCTAACACCGCTTTGACACCCGACTTCACATACATTCCTCCCTAACACCGCTTTGACACTCGACTTCACATACATTCGTCCCTAACACCGCTTTGAGAAAACTTCACATAGTTTTCTCCCAAAAACCGCTTTGACACTGGACTTCACATACATTCCGCCCTAACACCGCTTTGACACTCGACTTCACATACTTTCCTCCCTAACACCGCTTTGACACTCGACTTCACATACCTTTCTCCCTAACACCGCTTTGACACTCGACTTCACATACATTCCTCCCTAACACCGCTTTGACACTGGATTCAACATACATTCCTCCCTAACACCGCTTTGACACCCGACTTCACATACATTCCTCCCTAACACCGCTTTGACACTCGACTTCACATACATTCCTCCCCAACACCGCTTTGACACCCTACTTCACATACGTTCCTCCCAAACACCGCTTTGACACTCGGCTTCACATACGTTCTTCCCTAACACCGCTTTGACACTCATCTTCACATACATTCCTCCCTAACACCGCTTTGACACTCGATTTCACATACGTTCCTCCCTAACACCGCTTTGACACTCGAGTTCACATACATTCCTCCCTAACACCGCATTGACACTCGACTTCACATACATTCCTCGCTAGCACCGCTTTGACACTCGACTTCACATACAATCGTCCCTAACGCGGGTTTGACACTCGACTTCACATACATTCTTCCCCAACACCGCTTTGACACTCGACTTCACACATTCTTCCCTAGCACCGCTCTGACACTGGACTTGACTTACATCACTGAACCACACTTTTAAGCTCGAAATTACATAAATTTGATAGCTGAAATAAACCTAAACCACACCTAATACTAAGTCCTCACCCAGCACTGATACGACCTCATATACAATACTCCCTAACATCGCTTTGACACTCGACTTCACATACATTCGTCCCTAACACCGCTTTGAGAAAACTTCATAGTTTTCTCCCAAAAACCGCTTTGACACTGGACTTCACATACATTCCGCCCTAACACCGCTTTGACACTCGACTTCACATACGTTCCCCCCTAACACCGCTTTGACACTCATCTTCACATACATTCTTCCCTAACACCGCTTTGACACCCGACTTCACATACGTTCCTCCCAAACACCGCTTTGACACTCGACTACACATACGCTCCTCCCTAACACCGCTTTGACACTCATCTTCACATACATTCCTCCCTAACACCGCTTTGACACTCGACTTCACATACATTCCTCCCTAACACCGCTTTGACACTGAACTCAACATACATTCCTCCCTAGCACCGCTTTGACACCCGACTTCACATACATTCCTCCCTAACACCGCTTTGACACTCGACTTCACATACATTCGTCCCTAACACCGCTTTGAGAAAACTTCACATAGTTTTCTCCCAAAAACCGCTTTGACACTGGACTTCACATACATTCCGCCCTAACACCGCTTTGACACTCGACTTCACATACTTTCCTCCCTAACACCGCTTTGACACTCGACTTCACATAACTTTCTCCCTAACACCGCTTTGACACTCGACTTCACATACATTCCTCCCTAACACCGCTTTGACACCCGAATTCAAATACGTTCCTCCCCACCACCGCTTTGACACTCGACTTCACATATATTCCTCCCTAACACTGCTTTGACACTCGACTTGACATACATTCCTCCCTAACACCGCTTTGACACTCGACTTTACATACATTCCTTCCTAAAACCGCTTTGACACTCGACTTCACATACATTCCTCCGTAGAACCGCTCTGACACTCCACTTGACGTACATCACGCTGAACCTCACTTTTAGGCTCAAAATTACATAATTTTGATAGCTGAAATAAACCCAAAACACACCTAACCCGAAGATCTCACCAGCACTGACACCTCATATACAATCCTCCCTAATACCGCTTTGACACTCGAATTCACATACATTCCTCCCTAACACCGCTTTGACACAACTTCACGTAGATTCCTCCCAAACACCGCTTTGGCAATCAACTTCCCATACATTCCTCCCTAACACCGCTTTGACACTGGACTTCACATACATTTCTCCCTAACACCGCTTTGACACTCCACTTCGCCTACATTCCACCATCACATCGCCTTGACACTCAACTTCACATAAATTCCTCCCTAACACCGCTTTGACACTGGACTTCACATACATTCCTCCCTAACACCGCTTTGACACTGGATTCAACATACATTCCTCCCTACCACCGCTTTGACATCCGACTTCACATACATTCCTCCCTAACACAGCTTTGACGCTCGACTTCACATACATTGCCCCCCAACACCGCTTTGACACCCTACTTCACATACGTTCCTCCCAAACACCGCTTTGAAACTCGACTTCACATACGTTCCTCCCTAACACCGCTTTGACACTCATCTTCACATACATTCCTCCCTAACACCGCTTTGACACTCGACTTCACATACGTTCCTCCCTAACACCGCTTTGACACTAGAGTTCACATACATTCCTCCCTAACACCGCATTGACACTCGACTTCACATACATTCCTAGCTAGCACCGCTCTGACACTCGACTTGACCTACATCACTCTGAACCTCACTTTTAGGCTCAAAATTACATAATTTTGATAGCTGAAATAAACCTAAAACACACCTAACCCTAAGTCCTCACCCAGCAATGACACCTCATATGCAATCCTCCCTAACACCGCTTTGACATTCGACTTCACATACATTCCTCCCTAACACCGCTTTGACACAACTTGATGTAGATTCCTCCCAAACACCGCTTTGGCAATCAACTTCACATACATTCCTCCCTAGCACCGCTTTGACACTCGACTTAACATATATTCCTCCCTAACACCGATTTGACACCCGACTTCACATACGTTCCTCCCTAACACCGCTCTGACACCTGAGTTCACATACATTCCTCCCTAACACCACTTTGACACTAGACTTCACATACATTCCTCCCTAACACGGCTTTGACACTCGAATTCACATACATTAATCCCTAACACCGCTTTGACACTCGACTTCACATACATTCCTTCCTAGCACCGCTCTCACACTCGGCTTGACGTACATCACTCTGAACCTCACTCTTAGGCTCAAAATTATATAATTTTGATAGCTGAAATAAACCTAAAACACACCTAACCCTAAGTGCTCACCCAGCACTGACACCTCATATACAATCCTCCCTAACACCGCTTTGACACTCGACTTCACATACATTCTTCCCTAACACCGTTTTGACACAACTTCACGTCGATTCCTCCCAAACACCGCATTGACAAGCAACTTCACATACAATCCTCCCTAAGACTGCTTTGACACTGGACTTCACATACATTTCTCCCTAACACCGCTTTGACACTCGACTTCACACATTCCTCCCTAACACCGCTTTGACACCCGACTTCACATACATTCTTCCCTAACACCGCTTTAACATTCGACTTCACACATTCCTCCCTAGCACCGCTCTGACACTGGACTTGACGTACATCACTGAACCCCACTTTTAGGTTCAAAATTACATAATGTTGATAGCTGAAATAAACCTAAAACACACCTAATCCTAAGTCCTCACCCAGCACTGATACGACCTCATATACAATCCTCACTAAAACCGCTTTGCCACTCGACTTCATATACATTCCTCCCTAACATCGCTTTGAGAAAACTTCACATAGATTTCTCCCAAACACCGCTTTGACACTCAACTTCACATACTTTCCTCCCTAACACCGCTCTGATACTGGACATCACATACATTCCTCCCTAACACCGCTTCGACACTGGACTTCACATACATTCCTTCCTAACACCGCTTTGACACTCGACTTCACATACATTCCTCCCTAACACCGCTTTGACACGGCTTCACATACATTCCTGCCTAACACCGCTTTGACACCCGACTTCACATACGTTCCTCCCTAACACCGCTTTGACACTCGACTTCACATACATTCCTCCCTTATACCGCTTTGACACTCGACTTGACATACATTCCTCCCTAACACCGCTTTGACACTCGGCTTCACATACATTCCTCCCTTACATCGCTTTGACACTCGACTTTACATACATTCCACCTTAACACACTTTTGACACTCGACTTCACATGCGTTCCTCGCTAACAGTACGTTGACACCCTGCTTCATATACATTCCTCCATAGCACTGCTCTGACACTCGACTTGGCCTACGTCACTCTGAATCCCACTGTTAGGCTAAATTTTACATAATTTTGATAGCTGAAATCAACCTAAAACACACCTAACTCTAACTCCTTAACGGGCAACGACACTCAACCTCGTATACAATCTTTCCCAACACTACTTTGACACTCGACCTCATATACAATCCTCACTAACCCCGCTTTTACACTCGACTTGATGTAGATTCCTCCCTAACACCGCTTTGACACCTGGCTTCACATACATTCCACCCTAACACCGCTTTGACACTCGACTTCACATACATTCCTCCCTAACACCGCTTTGACACTCGACTTCACAGACATTCCTCCCTAGCACCGCTTTGACACCCGACTTCACATACGTTCCTCCCTAACACCGCTTTGACACTCGACTTGACATACATTCCTCTCTAACACCGCTTTGACACTCGGCTTCACATACATTCCTCCCTAACATCGCTTTGACACTCGACTTTACATACATTCCTCCCTAACACCGTTTTGACACTCGACTTCACATACGTTCCTCCCTAACAGCACTTTGACACTCTACTTCATATACATTCCTCCCTAGCACTGCTCTGCTGACACTCGACTTGACCTACGTCACTCTGAATCCCAATTTTAGGTTCAATTTTACATAATTTTGATAGCTGAAATAAACCTAAAACACACCTAACCCTAAGTCTTTACCCGGCAACGACACTCAACCTCATATACAATCTTCCCCAACACCACTTTGACAATCGACCTCATATACAATCCTCCCTAACACCGCTTTTACACTCGACTTCATGTGGATTCCTCCCTAACACCGCTTTGACACTCGGCTTCACATACATTCCTCCCTAACATCGCTTTCACACTCGACTTTACATACATTCCTCCCTAACACCGTTTTGACACTTGACTTCACATACGTTCCTCACTAACAGCACTTTGACACTCTACTTCATATACATTCCTCCCTAGCACTGCTCTGCTGACACTCGACTTGACCTACGTCACTCTGAATCCCAATTTTAGGTTCAATTTTACATAATTTTGATAGCTGAAATAAACCTAAAACACACCTAACCCTAAGTCTTTACCCGGCAACGACACTCAACCTCATATACAATCTTCCCCAACACCACTTTGACAATCGACCTCATATACAATCCTCCCTAACACCGCTTTTACACTCGACTTCATGTAGATTCCTCCCTAACACCGCTTTCACACCTGACTTCACATAAGAAAGAGAACAATTGGCATAAAATTAGTGCACACCGGTATACAATCTAATTTATTTTTCCCTGGGGATAAAAATTCATAAATATTTAGGCTGTGAGTGCCGAATACGAAACACTGTAGAGGGTATACAATCTAATTTATTTTCCCCTGGGGAAAAAAATTCTTAAATATTTAGACTGTGAGTGCCGAATACGGAACGCTGTAGAGGGTGCGAAATAACCATTTGCTCGATTGCGTGGGCTACCTGACGCCACGACATGGTAGGCCGTCGGGCACCCATGCTTTCGGTGCTAAAAAACGATAAAGACAAGATCTGCAGCAATGGTACCCAGGACTCGGTCAATTTAACATGAAATGATACACCGTTCGTTGAAAAATACACGAAGACAATAAAAATTGCCGAAGACAGAAAGTTTATTTCTCACAGTGGGTGCCACCTTTTTTATCCAGCTAATCTCGCAGGTCCTCGCCGACTATCGCAAGTGTGCACGGACTCTCGCACATGTTCATGGTGGACTGTGTGGTTGCGAAAAGCGTGCTGTTGTTGGTAACATTTATTGTTTAAATATGAGGTTGAGGATCTTTGTTTTCACTCGAAAACAGGACAGAGAAGACGTCACATCTGTACCCGTGGCTTCGACTTAAAAGAAGGCTAGCACTAGCAGCCGACTGTATCAGCAGAATATGACAGTAACTGGCCCCGACGATCTTTCCTGACAGCACGCCAGCATGGCGAGATTTGCGAGACTGGCTGAACTTTGACAGTGTTAGCAGGTTCGGTGAAACGAACAGGCAATTTCAGAAATAGTTGTCATAATTAAGATCAATTCAGAGAACAAGAAAATGCAAACAAATACAACTGTTGTTCAGTCTTTTTATTCATTCAGTTCTACAAGTATTACAGTCAGAATGTCTGTCTCCCAATTACGGGGGGAACAGAATTTTCAGCAATATATTTGTAGCCAATTTTTCTGAGAGCGGTGAAACCTCGCACTTCATCTGAACATTATTTGTGAATTTTTATCCTGAAATTTCCTGAAAATCCAAACAATGCGTGATCAAATTTGCCAAAACAAATTTGGCCCAGACAATTTTGCATGTTTAATTATGACTTCATGGCGGGCAGTCCCAATTTTACATTGCAAGCGGTGTTGAAGCCCAACATCATTGTGTTTTGAAAATAAAATGCAAGGGTATTGGAGATTTTCTTTGATTCTCAATATATGTCTTTGAAATTTCAGAATAGAAACACACAAATTACATACAGATACTGTGACGAATGGCTCTCTCAAAAAAATGAAAGCTCGTGTGAAACACGGGCGAAGAGCATTTCCCCAGATAATTTTGTAACACATAAATTGATACTCACAGGGCTTTAGATCTCCCCAATTTAACCCCTTTTAGTGGTGGCAATTTTTTTTAGGATGGGACAAAGGGTGGGGCACATACCCCTGGAGGATGAGAAATCAGGAATCATCCCTGGTAGAAGTGCCTCTGAGGAGAGATTTCTTCACCAATGGGCGAAACCCAGTGTGAGGCAACACCAACTTTATTTTGCGATTCATGGGCCCACTGACATTAAAAAAATGAATAAAGATAGTGCCACGGCACTGTAGCCCATCTGGCTGTAACTGGAAAAAGTAGCTGTGAAAATTCTTTACTAAAGAACTCCTGAGATTTCATGATAACAAAATTTCATGGGAAATTCAAGATGCGGCCATATTGGATTTTCGAAATGGACCAAAAAAGGTATCTTGCACAACTGGACCACAAGGGGAACCTGTGACAAAGATCCATGCAGTGATTTCCTGAGAATTCACGATAACAAAATTTCATGGGGAAATTCAAGATGGCCACCTGGTGGCCATATTGGATTTCCCAATCGGGCCAGAAAAGGTATCTTGCACAACTTGACCCCAAGGGGAATCTGTGTATCAAATTTGGGAAAGATCAATGCAGTAGTTCCTGAGAAATAGCGATAACAAAGTTTCATGGGGAAATCCAGATTGGATTTTCGAATCAAATGACACCGCATGAACAAATTCTGGTGTACTCATTAGGGGGAACATGCATGCCAAGTTTCAGCTTAATCGGCCAAGCCGTTTCAGAGAAGAAGATGTTTACGGACGACGGACGACGGACGACGCACGACGCACGACGGACAATCAGGCCATGACATAAGCCCATCGGGCCTTCGGCCCAGATGAGCTAAAAATGAAATGTCAAATTGCCACTTTTATATTTCCTATGAAAGTTTGAACATAAAGACTTTAACCCCCTTTTTATTCCTGATTGTATGAATTAGGCTGCTGTATTCTATCTGAAACAATGCCAGCAAATAAAAATGCCAAACAACAAGAAATAAATACCTTTCACCATAATTTTTCACTGTAAGTCAGCGAATTGTAGTTGTTGTTGTTGTTGTAAAATGCTGCTAATACTACTTAGGCAATAATGACATTCAATGTAAATCAGGAACCTTCACTGACTGTGATCTATCACTCTGTCATGGTACCCATATTTCGACAGTGATGCAGTATGTCAGAGCTAGGAAATGGAGGTTGTTTCAACAGCTCAGCCTATACAGCATAATTTAAGTTAAGTGTTGAAGCATGAGGCTGAGGGGAGATCATGATATGTATATGTGATCGCAGTGCTCGCATCACCATTCAACGGAGGTCGTTCAATAAAAACAATGACCTTGGTTTAGGGGGAAAATAATAAAAAATAACGAGAGATCCTGAAGGATCTTGGCGCCCACCATTGTCCGATAATTGTAAGCTAATGACAAGAGGATCTTTTTGTCCATTGTTACTAGAACAAATGATTGATTTGTAATTTTGTTTACAGAATTTCAAATCTGAGCGAAAAAGATCGAAAAAGGGACACTGAAAAACACCAAGATATAATCTAAGTTTCAGGAGTTTCAAGATATCTAGAAACTGAACTTATGTCGGTTGTTATAATACAAGAGAAATGAGCAAAGTTAGTCTGAAAGTGAATGTACATGTACAGAGGATCCTTCACCTTCGTTTTGTAGTATTTTTTGTATTAATTTTTTTGCACGTGTCATCATTGGTGTATGATGACAAAATGTGTACCAAATTTGAGAAAGATCCATGCAGTAGTTCCTGAGAAATCGCGATAACAAGGTTTCATGGGGAAATCCAAGATGGCTGCCTGGTGGCCATATTGGATTTTCGAATCGGACCAGAAAAGGTATCTTGCACAACTAGACCCCAAGGGGAACCTGTGTACCAAATTTGAGAAAGATCCATGCAGTAGTTCCTGAGAAATCGCGATAACAAGGTTTCATGGGGAAATCCAAGATGCCTGCCTGGTGGCCATATTGGATTTTCGAATCGGACCAAAAAAGGTATCTTGCACAACTATACCCCAAGGGGAACCTGTGTACCAAATTTGAGAAAGATGCATGCAGTAGTTCCTGAGAAATCGCGATAACAAGGTTTCATGGGGAAATCCAAGATGGCTGCCTGGTGGCCATATTGGATTTTCGAATCGGACCAAAATAGGTATCTTGCACAACTAGACCCCAAGGTTGAGAAAGATCCATAATGTAGTTTCTGAGAAATCGCGATAACAAGAATTGTTTACGGACGGACTGACGACGGACGACGGACAGACGACGGACGGACGACGAAAAGCGATTTGAACAGCCCACCATCTGGTGATGGTGGGCTAAAAATAAAACAAGAGCAATGTGTTGTTTTCTCAGCAAATATGGGGGCATTCGTGTCGTGTTAAGTACATAATTTGGTTTTTACCTGTCTCCACCAAGCACGACAGTCTCAATAATTTCGCCAATTTAATACAAGAATCTGTTTTTTTCAAGTTAAAAATTCATTATCTATTTGGGTTTTAAATTGAACTGTGGGGCCATCATTCATCATCTATTTCCAACCTCAACTTTGTTTGGCCCAGATTTCGTAAATTCCAGAGAGCAGCTGCCTATGCAGTTTTCACCAATCTTTCAAAATTTGGTGAAATTTTGATTCAGATAATTGGGACATCAGAATAGCTAAAGGATGACAAGATTAGTCCAAAAACTTGCGGCGCTGGGTGTCAGTTTGATCTAGTTCAACCTACAACCAAATTGATTGCATAAGTGTCATTCCAGTGCAAAACTACATTGATGCCATTAGTGGCATCCAATTGAAAAATTTAAGAAAAACAAGCCAAGAATGACATGCCAAGCTTTGACACAACTTTTTTTACATTCTACGATTAAAATAAAATAAAAATTGAGTTTTATCATTTTTTTTGATGAAAAAGGCAAAAAAATTGGGTTTCGTCATTTTTTAGATGAAAACCCCCCCAAAATTGAGTTTAGTGAATGAGTTTTACAATATTTGAAATTGAGTAGGTGAAAAAATTTTGTCTAAAAAAACCCCTGTGTTGTTGTTAGCGAAATACCAAACTGGCGTATCTCACATGAATAAAGATATTGCCACGGCACTGTAGCTCATCTGGCTGTAACTGGAGAAAGTAGCTGTAAGAAAGTTTTACTAAAGGACTGCAATAGATGAGTTTCTAACTTGTGTTGTCCCCCCTGAACACTAAATGATCCATGCAGTAATTTCCTGAGATTTCATGATAAAGTTTCATGGAAAATTCAGGATGCGGCCATACCTATAGGATTTTGGACCAAAAAAAGTATCTTGCACAACTGGACCACAAGGGGAACCTGTGTACCCAATCTGACAAAGATCCATGCAGTAATTTCCTGAGAATTCAAGATAAAAAAATTTCATGGGAAATTCAAGATGGCCGCCTGGTGGCCATATTGAATTTTCGAATCGGACCAGAAAAGGTATCTTGCACAACTAGACCGCAAGGGAAACCTGTGTATCAGATTTGAGAAAGATCAATACAGTAGTTCCTGAGAAATCGTGATAACAAAGTTTCATTGGGAATTCCAAGATGGCCGCCTGGTGGCCACATTGGATTTTTGAATCAAATCACAAAAGATATCTTGCACAACTAGACCCCAAGGGGAACCTGTATACTAAATTTGAGAAAGACCCATGCAGTACTTCCTGAGAAATCACGAAAACAATAGGAAAATCCAAGATGGCGACCTGGTGGCCATATTGGATTTTCGAATCAGAGCAGAAAAGGTATCTTGCACAACTAGACCCCAAGGGGAACCTGTGTACCAAATTTGAGAAAGATCCATGCAGTAGTTCCTGAGAAATCGTGATAATGTTTCATGGGGAAATCCAAGATGGCCGCATGGTGGCCATATTGGATTTTTGAATCAGACCACAAAAGGTATCTTTCACAACTAGACCCCAAGGGGAACCTGTGTACCAAATTTGAGAGAGATCCATGCAGTACTTCCTGAGAAATCACGATAACAAAGTTTCATAGGAAAATCCAAGATGGCGACCTGGTGGCCATATTGGATTTTCGAATCAGAGCAGAAAAGGTATCTTGCACAACTAGACCCCAAGGGGAACCTGTGTACCAAATTTGAGAAAGATCCATGCAGTAGTTCCTGAGAAATCGTGATAATGTTTCATGGGGAAATCCAAGATGGCCGCATGGTGGCCATAATGGATTTTTGAATCAGACCACAAAAGGTACCCTGCACAACTAGACCCCAAGGGGAACCTGTGTACCAAATTTGAGAAAGATCCATGCAGTAGTTCCTGAGAAATCGCGATAACAAAGTTTCATGGGAAAATCCTAGATGGCCACCTGGTGGCCATATTGGATTTTTGAATCAGACCACAAAAGGTATCTTGCACAACTAGACCCAAAGGGGAACCGGGGTACCAAATTTGAGAAAGATCCATGAAGTAGTTACCGAAAAATAATGATGACAAGATTTCACTGACAAATTCAAGATGGCCACCATGGCAGCCATGTTCAAAATCGTATCGACATTGCATGAACAAATTCTGGTATACTCATTAGAGGGAACCTGCATATCAAGTTTCAGCTTAATCGGCCAAGCGGTTTCAGGGAAGATGTTTACGGACGACGGACGACACACGACGGACGACGGACAAACAGGCCATGACATTAGCCCATCGGGCCTTCGGCCCACATGAGCTAAAAATTGAAGACTGAATGTTGGGGAAATTATATTTTATCTACCCAAGTGGGATGGCTCAACATAGCTTGTCTCGCAAAGGAAAATTAGAGCCAAATACCAAACTGGCATAATATCTGACATGACTGGGAATGACATTAAATCATTCAACCAAAGGAGATAACCGGCCATTGATGTGTTGTCCCCCCTGAACACTAAATGATCCATGCAGTAATTTCCTGAGATTTCATGATAAAGTTTCATGGGAAATTCAGGATGCGGCCATATCTATAGGATTTTGGACCAAAAAAAGTATCTTGCACAACTGGACCACAAGGGGAACCTGTGTACCCAATTTGACAAAGATCCATGCAGTAATTTCCTGAGAATTCAAGATAAAAAAATTTCATGGGAAATTCAAGATGGCCGCCTGGTGGCCATATTGAATTTTCGAATCGGACCAGAAAAGGTATCTTGCACAACTAGACCGCAAGGGAAACCTGTGTATCAGATTTGAGAAAGATCAATACAGTAGTTCCTGAGAAAGCGTGATAACAAAATTTCATTGGGAATTCCAAGATGGCCGCCTGGTGGCCACATTGGATTTTTGAATCAAATCACAAAAGATATCTTGCACAACTAGACCCCAAGGGGAACCTGTATACTAAATTTGAGAAAGACCCATGCAGTACTTCCTGAGAAATCACGAAAACAATAGGAAAATCCAAGATGGCGACCTGATGGTCATATTGGATTTTCGAATCAGAGCAGAAAAGGTATCTTGCACAACTAGACCCCAAGGGGAACCTGTGTACCAAATTTGAGAAAGATCCATGCAGTAGTTCCTGAGAAATCGTGATAATGTTTCATGGGGAAATCCAAGATGGCCGCATGGTGGCCATATTGGATTTTTGAATCAGACCACAAAAGGTATCTTTCACAACTAGACCCCAAGGGGAACCTGTGTACCAAATTTGAGAGAGATCCATGCAGTACTTCCTGAGAAATCACGATAACAAAGTTTCATAGGAAAATCCAAGATAGCGACCTGGTGGCCATATTGGATTTTCGAATCAGACCACAAAAGGTACCTTGCACAACTAGACCCCAAGGGGAACCTGTGTACCTAATTTGAGAAAGATACATGAAGTAGTTCCTGAGAAATCGCGATAACAAAGTTTCATGGGAAAATCCTAGATGGCCACCTGGTGGCCATATTGGATTTTTGAATCAGACCACAAAAGGTATCTTGCACAACTAGACCCAAAGGGGAACCGGGGTACCAAATTTGAGAAAGATCCATGAAGTAGTTACCGAAAAATAATGATGACAAGATTTCACTGACAAATTCAAGATGGCCACCATGGCAGCCATGTTCAAAATCGTATCGACATCGCATGAACAAATTCTGGTGTACTCATTAGAGGGAACCTGCATACCAAGTTTCAGCTTAATCGGCCAAGCGGTTTCAGGGAAGATGTTTACGGACGACGGACGACACACGACGGACGACGGACAAACAGGCCATGACATTAGCCCATCGGGCCTTCGGCCCACATGAGCTAAAAATTGAAGACTGAATGTTGGGGAAATTATATTTTATCTACCCAAGTGGGATGGCTCAACATAGCTTGTCTCGCAAAGGAAAATTAGAGCCAAATACCAAACTGGCATAATATCTGACATGACTGGGAATGACATTAAATCATTCAACCAAAGGAGATAACCGGCCATTGATGAAAGGCTAGGATTGAGACTACACAATGTGGATAATAGAATTGGTTGGTTGGTTGTTTGAAGTTGCTCCTAACCTTATTGGTCACACGGCGACGATGACCCAAACAAACATACCCTAGCAAAACCCTAACCCTAACAAAAACCTAACCAAAACTACAAAAAAAAAATTGAATTTTAAATTTTAAAAATTAGGCTCTACAGACACTGGTGATCACAATGGATCGTCAGAGAGCCTAATTTGTTTGGCACTTTAATGTACCTCCTGTGCCAGACAAATAATAGAATTGGGAATGCTATGATGTCGTTGAACCAAGGGGGATAACCGACCATCAGTCAAAGGCTGAGAAAATCAAACTGACCTATCTGACATGATGAAAATATGAAAAGAGAATAGTAGAAATGACACAGGGATTCATAGAAGTCATTTTGTTCAGGACTGTTAATGGTCAAATTGAGTTTTCCACCTAGCAAATTGAGTATTTAGCGTGCTTTTAGGGGTGCAAATTGAGTTTAATATTATATTTTTAGGACCAGTTGCATTATGTACCACATACATGTATAATTTAATCATGATTGTGATTTCATAGGAATAAACAATTTTGTTCACCTGATCAATGTGTCCTGTTGGCTTTTTTTTGCATTTGCATGAAAATGCAGCTAGATAACATCCTCATATCTCAGACTCTAGTAAGAAGATCATCCAGTAACCTACATGTATAACCTGCCATTTTAAGCGTCTGGTCCGTCATTCATAATTCAGCCATCGTCCATAATTAAAGAATAATGCAATTCCTAGATCATAAGTTCATCATGTGAGATTGTTGTGGTGTGTGGGGGGAAGGGGGTACATGTATGTGTGGTGATGGTGTGGAAATGGGAGGGATTGAACGGAGACTGACAAACCAATTCCTATATCGCATGTTCAAGATGTGTGTCTGTGGTATGTTCGGGGGGGGGGGGAGATGTACCCACATAAGATCTTGTTGTGGGTGAGGATAGAATGTGGGCTGCTTCTGACAGACGGTGGGGGAAGTACTCATATGTTGGTATGGAATGCTGTTGGGCGAAGGCCATGGACTGATCAACAGGGCAATTGACAATAGTCAGAAGTTGTGGAAAATAAGTTTGAAATCAAGTTTTTTAGACCTACTCAAATTTTTAACATTACGATATACAGATAAAGTGCCGTAAATAAATCAATTTATGGAGAAAAACCAATGGCAGACAATGTTATAGCATAGGAATCCGTACCCCAGTCGGGCAGGTCATTGACAGCTGATGGAACACCTAATCTATTGTTCTCTAAACGAACTTATGGATAACAACTGAAGATGTTGATTAGCTGGTTACTAACAGCCGTTTCCAACCAATTGCTCTCTGCTCTTGTTTAGTGAGAGTTGTCTGGGAGAATTTTAGTTAGATCAGCCTACAATAGCTCAATGAGCAACTTGCCCTAACCTGTTAAAAAAACTACCGTACAACTTTATTCAAAGATCTGAAAAAATCAAGAAAAATTCTAAACTATCGAGGCAGAACAATTTATTCAATAAACGAATCAACTCATAAAAAATTAAAATTAAATATTTAGATCGTCGAATGACAATGCGCTGCAGTGTTGTCCACACGTGGTGTTGTTGATGCGTGTGAACTTTCATTTTCAAACTAATTCTCAATCCAGGCCATTCACTTCCAGTTGTTAAGTTTTGAGTTGTCAGTTATAAACTTCAAGCAGTCAGTTTTAAGTATTAAGTCCCTCGTACAGACTGATACATCACCTGTCATTCAAAACGTAGATTTCCTTGGTGATGAAAGTATCCGGAGTTGACTGTTGATCAGATATAGAATCATGTTTCTCGCATTGTTCCTCGTTCCTCCTGTCCTTAGCGAGGTCAATATAAAATGTGGAATTGAATAGCCTTTTTTTACATATTAAAACTCGGAGTCCTTCGCCAGCCGCAAAGTTGTTTGCACTGCTACACAGACGTGTGCAGAATATTTGGTAAAATGCTCTCTCGCGATTGTCATTTCATTAAAGTGTTTTTGGTATCGAAACATTTCAGTAGTTGTGTATTTATTTTAATTGCCCATCATCATATGAGGGGTGTAAAATGCAATAGCAATTTTTGTAGAGCTGTCATTACTGGGCTTGTTTGAGTGAGATCTCTCGTTGCAGGTCATGGATTGGTTGCAGACTAGTTTGTGTACACCTTATGCTGGAGTCAAACGAAATCCCCCCCCCCCCCAACCTCGGGCAAGGGTCCGGTTTAGTGGGGGATTACCTGGGGATTCACAACATGTTTATGCCCCAGGGAGTGGGGCTTTCACACATTTTCAGTCCTGTTTTACCTTGGGATTCGGTTAAGCCTTCTTCAACCTAGGGATGGGACATAAATTGTATTTGGTTGAGATTTAGGTGGGGATTCACTTCAATGTTTTGCCCCAGGGGGTAGGGCATTGAAGCATTTTAACAACTCTCATTTGCTAAGTCCCCACTAAACCCCGAGGTTGGGCGGGGGGTTCACTTGACTCCTGCATTACTCGGTGGTCAAAAATTGAGGAAGCCTATACTGCTCCTGTCTAGGGGCATTATCTCTAGTCATGGTTCATGTGACAAATGCATACCATTGTAGAATCTGAGTTTGGCATAATTTAGTTTAGCAGTCGTGATTTTGAGATCACATTACCTGATGACCTCTCGAAATATACCCATATTTGGGCAAATCAGAAACCAGACAATGTGTCATATATTTCCTTTGAAGTCGTTTGTGTGTATCCGTGAGCGATGCCAATGGGTCATTCCCCCGATCACATCAAAGAAACCGTTCTGTTATATATTCGCATTATTAACTCCTCCATAATGCAGTTATGTAGGCCTAATACTCCGTACTTCGAAGCAGGCCCTGCAGATAAATCCGTTTAAGGTGGCTCTCTGGTTTAGATGCAAAGTCATGTCATTTTTCTCATATTTTTTATATAGCTCAGGAAGTTCATCCTATATCAGAAAAAAATATAAAAATTGGGGCATAGCATATTACTTTATTCTAATTTTCAGGTTGTATAACGTGTACCTGTGGCAAATTGGTACAATATGATTACTATGTAAAACACTCAATACTTGAGACAAAATTGTTTTTCAAAATATTCAAGAGTCATGTCGATTTTCTCATTTCTTTACTATGTATTCCTTGAAGTATGTAGTTTTTTAATAACTCAAATATAAGGTAGGTCGCCATCCAAAAAAGGGCACGAATAGGGCTCCGAATCTACCTACTCCCACACTTTTCCCCGCCATTTTGCATGAAGTCGCAACAATGCAACGTCATGACGTCGACAAATGCCACGCCAACAAAGAGTTTGCCATTCGACGTCATGACGTCACAAGGGATGCTTAGTAGACGCAGCATGTCACAGTATCTCATTCTATCCATTCGCGCACAAGAGTACGACTACAAGGGAGGTAATTGCTATGCGCAAAAAGCTGCGCAGAACAGCCATTCTTGTAACCAGGGAGCCACCTTAATTAAGGGTCCGCTAGTGTAGGGATGGCACCAAAAAAAGATGGCCGACTCGAAAGACGTACTGTTGGTAAAAATGTAATAATACCAAAACAGTACTACTCCCAAAAGTAAAAATTTCACAAAATGAATGTAAGATGGGAAAGTCCCACGTTAGAGACTAATCTTACAAGAAAAGGGTGGGAATGGTGGTTGGGGCTAGAATCATCTATTTGACAGGCAATCATTCGTCTATATTTCTACTGATACGGTACAGAGATGTTAATATAGGGAAGGTAAGTATTGTGACTGATAAGATAGAACATAGTGTTAACAACAGAATCAGAGATAGGCTGAATAGTCACTTTCGATTATATATATTGGGATTATATATAGTTTTAAATAGAGAAAGTATCAAACACCATAGCATACAATAACTGCATAATTGATAGCCCATTTGGCTATACCGGTGCCATTGGCATTTAATGAAAACCATATAACTCTGTCAGGCTAGCAAACCCTTAAAATAGCAACCAATGAACGGATGACATATTGGGGCAATCCGCAACCTTTGTGGGATCTGGGTATAAATTAACGCGAAATTCATACGGAGAGAAGCTGAAGGAAAAACTTGTTTCCATTCTGCCGGTGACCGAAATCTTGCAGCTATATGTAGAAGATGCCATTGTGCCGTCACCAAGTGAAGTTGGACAAAAGCTATGAGTTTGATGAAATATTTTAAATTGCCCAGAGAAACACTTTGAAGACCATAGGCCTGCATTTTCATTCTGCCGGCCCATTGTGCCGGTGAAAGAAACCCTGCTCCTGTCAGTTCATCATAAAGGGCCATTGTGCCGTCATGAAACTGAAGTTTCAGAGAAGCTATGCTTTTGCTTTCCCATTCTGCCGGTTCAATCTGCCGGTGACAGAAATCCTCTTGCTGAATGTACATGGTCATGTATGGCCATAGTGCCGTAATCAAACTGAAGTTTTTGAGAATGTACAAGCTGGATATAATATTCCAAGTCCTTCAAACCAAAGTTTAATACTTTGAAGACCTTTGAATTGAGAGGGCTTCATTCTGCCATAGTGCCGTCGCCAAAAAAAGAAGAGAAGGCCTACACGGTCATAATTTTCATTCTGACATTCTGCCGTTCCCCCATATAAGAGAGTATATGGCGCTCCAGTCTGCGAGCCACAGAAATCCTAGCTCCTGTTAGAATATCCTTGTAATACATGTAATACAGCCCCCTTGAACCACCACCCAACCACCCACCCTCCTAAGTTGAATGGCATTGGCGTAAACGCCAATAAGGTGAGGATATCACTCTTGCGTTGGCGTAAACGCCATTAAGGAGAGGATATCTCTCTCGTGCTTTCTTATATGAAGTATGGACCGCCATACCAAATATCATTTCTTCGTTATAAAGCCAGTTGCCAACATTGCAACACCGGGAGAGAAGGTTGGTCATCACAGGGACAATCCACAGGTGTAATAAATATGGACCGCCATAGCTCAGTCGGTAGAGAATCGGCGCAATAAGACGGTGTCGTGGGGTCCAATCCCGCTGATGACCAATTTATTCTCTCTCTCTCTCTCTCTCTCTCTCTCTCAAAAATCATTGCATATGTATATATGCTCAGCGGCCGGTTATACGCCATACCAAATATCATTTCTTCATTATAAAGCCAATTGCCCACATTGCAACATCGAGAGAGAAGGTTGGTCGTCACAGGGACAATTCATGAGTTTAATACCTATAAGCCGTCATATCTCAGTCGGTAGAGCATAGGCGCGATAAACCGGGGTCGTGGGTTCCAATCCCGCTGACGATCAATTACTTCTCTCTCTCTCAAAAACCATTGCATATGTATATATGCTTAATGGCGGGCTATACGCCATACCAAATATCATTTCTTCATTATTAAACCAGTTGCCCACATTGCAACACCGGGAGAGAAGTTTGGTCATCAAAGGGACAATCCACGGGTGAAATAGTGTAATACATATGACTGAGATACATCATTCTCTGGATGACATTACAACGAATATTTTGGATTAGGAATACTGATCAGAGGTACGGGTTTGATATTTTTGGAACATCATGATGTCTTGCCGGCATCATTAAAAATTGGTGACCGCTTCTCTCTTTCGAGAAACTAGCCTATGTTTATGTATACAATGATTGTCTTTTTGAATTTGGTGCTAATACTGTTATATGGAATATGGAATAGGTCCTTCTATTCTTTAATGGACGACGGCTGAATTATGAATCACGGACCAGACGCTTGTAATTCTTAATCCATAAAATTTTCGTTAAAGTCTTTATCTAGAGTATGTATCTCAGTCACGCTTTTGACACCATGATGATCTTACGGCCCCTAGTGCGGGGTGACACCATGATGATCTTACGGCCCCTAGTGCGGGGTGACACCATGATGATCTTACGGCCCCTAGTGCGGGGTGACACCATGATGATCTTACGGCCCCTAGTGCGGGGTGACACCATGATGATCTTACGGCCCCTAGTGCGGGGTGACACCATGATGATCTTACGGCCCCTAGTGCGGGGTGACACCATGATGATCTTACGGCCCCTAGTGCGGGGTGACACCATGATGATCTTACGGCCCCTAGTGCGGGGTGACACCATGATGATCTTACGGCCCCTAGTGCGGGGTGACACCATGATGATCTTACGGCCCCTAGTGCGGGGTGCCACCATGATGATCTTACGGCCCCTAGTGCGGGGTGACACCATGATGATCTTACGGCCCCTAGTGCGGGGTGACACCATGATGATCTTACGGCCCCTAGTGCGGGGTGACACCATGATGATCTTACGGCCCCTAGTGCGGGGTTACGCGGAATATTATATGTACAACTAACACGCCATACCCAGAAACAGCATAAAACATACCAAATGACATCAACTGTCTTAAATGTATTGCAAACTTTTTTAATTCAAAAGGATTACCATCAGTGAAGATTTAGCATAAAATCTCAGCGACTTTTGCAGGAATTTGCGTAAAGTAATGATATAGATCTGCCCTGGTTCACTGTTCTAATCGTTCGGTTAATCTTTCGAACTATCTTGCAATTAATGCACAATTGTGGTCGAGACGCTTCGCCTACTTTATAAACTGTTCATGTCGTTCCAGCAAAGAAAATACACTTGCTTTCATCATTATTCATCATGTCGTCATGGAAGCGTCCTCAATAAAAGAGTATATCGATGAAGTGCTGTGGAATTGCACATTTCCCCCACAAGCTGTCAATGCAAGAGTTTAATTTTGGGAGTAATTATCGGTTATTAGCTTGTATTTGTTCCACTCTGAGAAAATGTCCTTGTTATAAAATTAAACGTATCATTGCATGATGGCTTTAAAATATGCCAGCGTACTGACAAGAAGTCAGAGGACTACGTCACAGGTCACTATTCTGACTGCATCATATATGAATGCATTCCAAGAATCAAATTACAGACGTCTGGTTCGTCACTCATTATTCAGCAACAACAGCCATCATAGTATAAATAAACATAGGCTATTTCCCTGTAAGACAGATGTATGCGGTCAAATGTTTTCAATGATGACATCATGATTCTCCAAAATATCAAACCCGTATCACTAAGTTGTATTCTTAATTCATACGATTTTTTTTAAATCGTTATCTAGAGAATGATGTATCTCAGTCCCGCTTTGATTTTGGCTGTTCATATGAATGCCATGATGATCATGAAGTTTGTATCTCAGTCAAGCCTTTATTGTAGGTTTTCAAATGGACACATTCAGTGGAACACACTAGAGGTCATGATATCCAACCACAATTCTTTAAGTGAGTGACATGGCAGATGCGTACGCCCTGGCTTTCTTCGAATCCTGGCTGTAAACCTAGACGCCCGCGGAAGACTGTATTGGCATGCTTGGTTAAATATGACTTGGATAGCTCTCTTTATTCTGACAGGTATTTGTGAACAAGACAACGTCATCAGATGCAATCTGGGGTTCGTATTTCCAAGACAAATAAAATTCACCGAGGACCTTCAAACAACAGCTTATGTTTCTTTAGAGATGCTGCCCTAAAATGCTACCTTGATGAACCTGTTTCCTTGTAAAACTTTAGTACAGAATCATCTCTCCCGACATTCATTGTAAGTGTTCAGTTCGCCATTCATATTTCCGCGTCCATAATCCAAAAACCTAATCCATATTCCATAAAACAGCATTAGCACCAAATTCAAACAGACAATCACATTGTACATAAACATGGGCTAGTTTCCTACCAGAGAGAAGCGGTGAAGAGTTTTCAATGATGCCGGCAAGACATCATGATGTTCCAAAAATATCAAATCCGTATGGCTGATCAATATTCTCAATCCACATGATATTCGTTATCTGGAGAATGATGTATCTCAGTCACGCTTTGATTGTGATTGTTGATACGAACACCACAAGGATCTTGAAGTTCATGAGTTCAACCCTAGCCCCGGGTTAAACGGAATTAGACACACGTTAGGTAACGTAAAGCCATAGATCTTGCACGCTACGCTCGTATTATTTGACGCCTTTAATAAGTGAGTGAGTGAATAGAATTTAACGCCTTTACTAATAGGGAATTTTCAATGCTAGAATATCGTCTATATAGAGTTTTGATGAATGGGAAGGAACGGGCTTTGAAGTAATTATACAGGGTGTATAAAAAAAACGGAGTCCTAGTACGATGACATATTTTTCATTGAGCAAAGGAGAAATCTATTTTTTTTTTTTGATTTGTCATCAAGACCGACCCTTTGGGACTGACCAGCTGAACAATTCAATGAGCTGTGATCAAGCATGTTAGAACAATAGCTATTCTTCAATTATGAGTGAAATGTGACTTGCGCCAGATTTGGTTTACATCATTCGTCTGCCCTTGAACCAGGCAGAACCAGGCACTTATCAGTCGGGCCGTGGCGGCAATGAATGAACGTGCGCGTACCTGCATCCAGAGAAATGGAGGACACGTTGAAGATTAAGATTCAATTGTCTGTTAAAAAGACCTTTGAATTGTACACCTTTCTGTTAAATTCAAAGTTAAAAGACATTTGAATTGTACACCTTTTTGTTTAATTCAGAGTTAAAAGGCATTTTAATTGCACACCGTTTTGTTATCAAAATGTCAATGAATTCAGAGGGGATAAAAGGCATTTCATTTGTACACCGTATTTCTTTTCTTTCAAGGGCAGACGAATGATGTAAACCAAATCTGGCGCAAGTCACATTTCACTCATAATTGAAGAATAGCTATTGTTCTAACATGCTTGATCACAGCTCATTGAATTGTTCAGCTGGTCAGTCCAAAAGGGTCGGTCTTGATGACAAATCAACAAAAAAATAGATTTCTCCCGGCACGAAACGGTGAAATTTTTGAAAAAAGGTCGAGGTCTGTATATAGCCCCATATAGACCCATATACGGGTTATGGGAGGTATAGGTCCAATGTTTGTCCCACTGGGAAACCTACTTCTATACATTTGCGGCTATGGTTGTTTGGATTTGTTCTCTTAGTCTCGTCAAGACAAACATGATAGGAAGTGTCCCGGCACGAAACGGTGAAATTTTTGAAAAAAGTTCGAGGTCTGTCTATAGCCCCATATAGACCCATATACTGGGGTATAAGCCCAATGTATGTATAAATCCATACTGGGTGGACGTCTTGGAGTCTAGGTGAGTCCCTGGTGGTCCAATGGTGTCGTATGAGGTCTTATTTTGAAGCTCTCATACAGGAGCACTTGACTACACTAATGGTTCGTACGTTGTCAATATTCTGCGCATGCGCAGCCTGGCCGTAGTATAGAAAGCAGGCATTTTTTAGGGTGTTTGGGTTAGAGATGGGCTATTCACGGTTCGAATGGGTCGTGTGAGGTATCAATGTGAAGCCTATGTAATGGAGCATCTGATGGCGTGGATGTGGGTAGAAATATGGTCATTCTGCGCATGCGCAGCCTGGCCGAGGTATAGAAAGCAGGCATTTTTGGGGGTGTGTGGGTGTGTTTGGGTTAGAGATGGGCTATTCACGGTTCGAATGGGTCGTGTGAGGTATCAATGTGAAGCGTATGTAATGGAGCATCTGATGGCGTGGATGTGGGGTAGCAATATGGTCATTCTGCGGATGCGCGGTAGCCAAAGGGCATGAAAATAGACGTTTTTGTGGTCTATGTGGGCCCCTAATGGGCCTATTGTGTCGAGTGAGGTATCAATGTGAATCATATGTGGGGGAGCATCCACCTGGACTAACATTCACGTGGTTTGGTGGGTCTGCGCAAGCGTGTGACGTCACTTCCGGTTTTTCAGAATGCTCAAACACTACCTCCAACTTTCCCGGCCCGCACCCTGGCCCGGCCCGGCCGCAGCACGCGCGGGTTGTCCGGAAGTGCGCGGCATCACCGGCAGTGCGCGGAAGCATGTCGGGACAAAACGTCACATCCAGGTCAAAAGGTCCAAGGTCTCCCTTTCGGCAAGGTTCGGCGACAATGTTGCGGCATCGATATACAGAGCTTGAACGTCTCGGGCGAACACTCCTTGAAAGACCATGCGTGTCCCTGGATTATTCTCCAGCACGGTGCATATCTGGTCTGTATCCATGTTAGGTGGCAAAGTCACACAGGACGTTACGGCTTTTATCGATTTGAATGATGTTGTCAAACTCAGCGTAGCAAATCACATTGATGGTTTTCGGTAAAGGTGTCCCGAAATGCAGTTCCAAGCGTAGGTTGCCTTTCTTGACGAGACTCAGTTGATGATCGTTGTCTAAGGTGGGAGTCAGATCGAAACAGAACGAGGTGTACCCTTTGCCGAAATCGTCTCGACTGATCATATTTCCCTCGTCTTGGTGGATTTGGCCAGTTGCTGTGAAGTGGTTCAGATAGCTCCGGATGTAATTGTCCGTTCCGAAATTAGGTTGTAAAGGCCGTGCCGGTACCTCTTGGCCATCCACATGCAGGGCCACGAAATTGATGTTGAACGCTTTTAGGTTGAACGGATTCCTCGAGAGAGTCCCATTATAACTGACGTTCCCCACACAGGCTAGGGTTAAACGCTTGGGCAAATCCCCCAGGAACAGGTTTTCTTGATTGACAATCATATTGCCTTTAGGAACGGAAAAGACCTTGGTTTGTTCTCGTCGAATCGGGTACTGGGCTGGGTTTTTCTCCAAGGCTCTGATGTGCCCCAACTGTACACCTGGGCTCGGTTTCACTTTGCGTACAAACAGACTTGCCTCTTGGATGACAATGTTATACTCGAGGTCCTCATTCGGGGCCATCAAGGCAAACGCAGGCGTTGCGCGCACTAGTCGTATTTTGACAGGTACTCCATTCAAGAGGTATCGGTCCTACATGAATAAGTCCGCATGCAGACGTCCCATCATATCGACCGATTGACTCTCTGCTGTGAAATCCACTCTCTCCGTGTAGCCGTCATTATCAGGACTCGCTTCCATCTTGCCTCGGGTATCTCGGTAGAACAACGGGGCTGTCAAATACGACTTTTTAGCGTCACGCCCGTAGGATAACAGTGTTTCGATGTAGGCACGGTACGGGTACGTGTTCGTCGAGGCGCTCACCAGTTTATCACTTAGGGCTATATCCACTTGCTGGAATAGCGAATGAAGCCAGAGATTCACTGGACCCACGGGTGCATCTGCTTTGAGGACTGACCCATCTTTATTGGTGATTTTAGCTTTCACATATAGGTACGTATGGGCTAAATCCAGGTAGGTCGTATCTGCGTTGGTGATGGTGAATTCAATGGGGCCTGTGGCTGTAATGCTGGAAAGGGGCAGATGTTCCACCCATTGACCCTCTTCGGCACTGGTCTGAGTAGGTGGGACGGTCCATAAATCAAATTCACTGTTGGTAGAAGGACACGACTCGGCATGGATGAAAGCCATCTTTAAGAAAAGATATCCTTGGTCTTCGATGTGCGTCGTCCCTGGGTCGGTCGTCGACTGGTGCGTGGTCTCGGTGGTGCAGGTCTTTCATTCCCTACTGTGTGTTGTGCTTTGGCGACCAAGACGCCTCCTGCTTCTTTGGCTCGACGTTTCAGTGCTTCTTTGGGTGCCGCACCGCCCAAGACATCACCCGCCACTTGCAGTCCACTGCGTACCGCTTGTTTGCCGATCGCTTTGACCCCACGCGTCACCAAGGGCAGGAACGTTTTGACGATGCTCCCGAATATGTTCCCCAGCCCATGTCCTCGTTGCATGCGTGTACCTGCAAAGACAGGAAAGCTACCCCCGGCCTGTTTGGTGTAATGCTCGACGTAACTGGCTGTACGGCATTGATAGGGCACCTTCATTATGCAAAGTGAACCGCTCGGACTTGACGGAAATGAAGTGTCAGCACCACTTTCCCACGCTCGAATGCAATCGGTTGACCGGTGTCGTCTCTTATATCGATGACGATGGAGCTAATATCGGTCTGACTGACCGGTAGGTACACGATATGCGTGAAACTGTGGGTGACTTGAGCCCCATACTTGCCTTTCACCCGGCAGACGCGCAGTAGAGGTACGTTGCTGTCGCCGACGATGTGTGCATCGACCAGGTCTGAGTAGATGTACAGGCCATACACACCACCACGAATGTCCATCGGGATGTGGGCTCTCTCGCCGGTGGGGCCAGCGTATCCCCGTAGATCGAGACCCAGCATTTGCTGTAGGGTAGGACTGAGTTCGACACTCACGTCGGGGCTGAGCGTGAGACAGGCCTTGTCGTTGTGTGCGTTGTAATCGAAGTCCACATGATTTTTGAAGGGAATAGATTTGATGGGTTTTGAAGTATTCGTGACGTCTCGTAGAGACTTATAATGCATCAGACTTCTCAGTCCACCCATGAACTCCTTGGGGGTATCGTATTGACCTTCGGGTAGTTTGAGTCGAGTTTCTCGTCCTTCGTAGGTCACCTCGTACCATACTTCATTGGCTCGCACGTTGTACCACGAGTAAGGGTATTGGATAGTCCACATTCCCAGCGTCCAGGTAAATGCAACGGTTGCAGTAACTGGGTCACGTACTTGGTCAAGGTGTTGTCAGGAAACGCATCAGCCGAGCTGTTACTGGGTAGGGTGAGGTAAAACATGACGACTGAGCTTTCCTGCTGCTGCTGTTGGTTTTAATACTTCTCCCAGCCCTTGGGCGCTAATCGTCGTGATGGTCGCGGTGACTTAGCTCTTGGTGGTTGCAGGGGGTGGCGTGGTAAAAGGGGTGAAAAAGTAGGTGCCCGCCGTGGTGGTGTTTTGGGGAGTGACTCCGGTTCCCACTCGTGGTGTGTTGAGAGTCGTGGTGCACGACTGGGCGCTTGCATAAAGGCCCAGCGCTGGGGGTTCCCCACCAATTCCTGTGGTACATGCATGTCTTTCAAGCCTTGAGCGAAGACCTCCCATCCTCGAGGATTCGTGTGCGATCTGCGTTGACGCATCAGGTCATTCACTAAATCCGTCATGTGGGTACCGAGACCACCTGATTCTGTACCAGTAGTTCGCCTTTATCATTCCAAGTCATGTTAGGATTCTGTTTCATCCGTTGTAATACCAGGCCAGCTTGTTTCTTGAACGATGCAGGTACACTCTACAGGACTTCGTCTTCGACCCACTGTGGAGTTGTGGGTGGTACCCCTGGTAATGAAGGCTGTTGGAGCGGTGCTGAGGTTGGTGGTGTGTCGCGTGGTGGTGGTGCTGGGGTAGAGAGGGTTTTGTATTGGTCCATGAACGGCATGTACCGCTGAAGCGTCTCATTGTACTGTTGTACTTTCTCACTGTCGCTTAACCCCGGTCGTTGTAAGATCTGACGCATCTCTTCATCGAGGGTGTTTATCGTCTTCACCGTAGAAGGTACGGGGTACGGTCATTGGAGGTTTTGAAGGAGCCGAGGTTCGACGAGGACCATTTTTTTCGTGTGGTTCATTATCGGCCGAAGAGTCCACCCAATACTGGACCCAACACGGAAGCGGCCAACGGTGCTAAGATGGCCCCGAGAAAGCCGCCTTTCTGTAACACCTTTTTCTTTTGTGTTTGAGAGACTTGCTTCTGGACTAAGGTTCGCAGACCTGTCTTATGCTTGGTCAACTTGGTCTTCTGAGCCGGAGTCAGTGGCACGTTGCCTTTTAACAGGTTGTACCCGATCTCGCACAGACAGCGTACACGGTCAGGGTCCGCACCGCGTACAGTGGTTCGAACCAACTCGGTTGGGGCCGTCTTCAATACACGGAGCGCCGGGGCGTGCTTCCGTACTCGCGCAGACATCATGTACAACTAATGCTAGAACGCACAACCCTGCCCTTTTTATCTACCTCAGAGAACAGAGACAAAAATCAACCATGATGTGGTATTCATTCTTTTATTATCCCCATCATCAAAACACACACACCCCAGCTGGGGGCGCCACTGAGGGTGTGTTTACATTATTTTTGCATGTACACGTGATGAGTCTCTCCGGGAAAGCTGCCGGTGCGTAGTCGAAGGTGATCGGAGGTGGCTTGCTTGAGGTCGAAGAGCATATACCCGTGCTGAGGGGTTGTCGCATCTTTAAAGGCTTCCAACGCAAACGCAGTGCGTCCAGGGTACATCTGTCTCGCCAGGTGCAGCAGTTGAGTGGTATCTCTCGGGTTTTTGAAGACCACCATGTAGTGGGCATCTAAGCTGATGTTCCGATGTTCTTTGTTTTTACTGAACAGATTCTGCACAATGTAGATGATGCTGAGCCGTCGATGATGGCTGCCTTTAGTAAAGAGTTGGGTGACGCGACTGTCCGGTTCCAAATCGGTCAGGTGAGGTAGGCCTTCCACGAACGTGATGTGGGGCATTGCTGCATACGCTGCCTGCCATTCTCCGTAACACCACACGACTCGGGCAATGGGTGGAGTGATCATGCTGTCGGCGTGTTCGAGGAGCTTCCTGACGAAGTGCGTTTTGCCGGAACCCGTCGGTCCTGCGATGACGCAAGTGAAGGGATGCTGCCAACGTGGGTCCATGGTTGGAGGTGTATCCGCTGTCGTGGTAATCCGCTCTTGTAAATTTGGTACGAGTGAACTGGAGTGGTGGGTACAACGTCGGTCGTCGTTGTCTGTTCACTGTGAGGGATGATGGTGGTGGGTACAACGTTGGTCGTCGTTGTCTGTTCACTGTGAGGGATGAAATCCGGTGGGTCTTCAGACGTAGTAGGTGTACTTGGTGTAGGTGTTGACTCTATACTCGTTGTGGCTTGTACACGTGGTGTGGTGATGACTGGGCTCGATACGGGGTTGACTGGTGCTCTCTGTAGACCGGTTTCACTGATGACTGGTGTTCTCAATTGGTTAAGTAACGTGCTGACATAGGCTACGTCGTAAAAAACACCTCCGTACAACACACTCAGCAGGGTTAGCAATATCACCACAAAGCCCACTTGCGCTTTGCGCGTTTTGGGAGACGCTGTGTTCAGAGACGGTTGCACCGTGTTCATGGTCGAACGTGGAATGAAGGATGACGGTAGTGGTGTCTGGCTTTATAGTCGTTTCACCTGGTTGGCTGCGACCCAGGAATTGAAGGAACTGGGCCAGCCTTGCCATTTCACGGAATGAAACAGTTTGCTACGTCGACGTTCCGTTTTCAAAATCTGCTCCACCGTGAAGTAGTCTTGTTGTGTTTTTACGACAGGCTGTAATTCCATCTCGTAAAACGTGCCTAGCAACGGTTCCCCTTGAAGATCTTCCAGTTCATAGACTCGCCGCTGTCGGGGTAGGCGCCGTTTAATCAGGAAGTGCGCATCGCTCCAGTTGGGCAAGTAACTTTTCTCGAACTTGCCCTTGACTTTACTGATCCGTACAGGGTCCCCGACCTTGAACATCTCCTTCGGTGCTCGTTGCGATTGTATGGGGTACAAGACACGCCGGACTTGGGCTTCATTGCGTTGGGTCACGGTAATGGGGGCTCTCTCTATACTCCGGTGATAGGCTCGATTGTAACCACTCACCAGTTTCGGGAGAACATCGATGTACCGCCTTGTATTCTTATAGGTGAAATATTTATACATACGGCCTTTGAATGTCCTGTTGAACCTTTCCACCACGGAAGCCTTGGTCTCGTTGTACGTATGGAAGAAGAAGACCTGTTTCTTGAGAAAGGCTTGGAACGGTCTGTTGAGGAATTCCATGCCTTCGTCAATTTGCAAATACAAAGGTTTGCGCCCGGTCTTGAAGATGTCTTTGAACGCCGCTATGAGATTCGCCCCCGTTTTCGTACGGATGGGTACCACCCACGCATACTTCGATAGGATATCGATGCACGTCAAGATATACCGATTCCCATCGTTGTGTTTGGCAAATTACAAGCGTCTAGTCCGTCATTCATAATCCAGCCGTCGTCCATTAGAGAATATCCGCGTCCATAATCCAAAGACCTATTCCATTTTCCACATAACAGTATTAGCACCAAATTCAAAAAGACAATCATAGTATATCCGCTTGCCATTGAGCATCTATTCCTCCCACGATGACCCGGTTCCGTAGAAAATGGCGACGAACAGATCGATGTAAGGTATAGGTGTCTTGTTTTCTTAACCAATCTCGGACTTGGGCACGTTGTATTCCCTGGGGTTTGGCCGCTCGATAGAGAGCCGGCAATGCACTATAGGCCGCCGGGCTGTCGGGACTGTAGTATAAGTTATCCAACACCTTCTCCCAGCGCTTCATGGCGACAAAATGATGATGGACCCGGAGAGTATCGCTTATTTATAACGCGGACGAAGTTTCTACCACCGTTGTGTTGGTTGACTGAGTTCAGCCGGATAGTCTATAGCCTCGTCGTCTGGTTCATTACTAGACAGTTGTTCATTGGGTTCTGCCAGCGCGTGCTCAATAGCACGAGCCCACCCCAACTGGTCTGATGACCGCTCGTCCGGTGTAAACAGCTGGTCCACAATAGGCACCACTTTCTCCAAGGCTGTCCACAGGTCAGGGTCTAGGGTGAAGCTTTGCGTAGGATCGTGGTAACGCCCCACACGGGCAAAGAAGGGTCCGCGGTGTACGTAGTTGGCGTTCTCGAGGTGGATGAGGTTTCCGTCGAGGTCACCGCTCAACACCCGTTTAAATTTGGTCCAGCCATCACGGTGTAGGGTAACCGTAGTGGATGTGTACTCCGAACCCCACCCACAGGCATCCCGATCTTCCACAATGATGGCTTTATCCTCATAGACGTGTAACCCCACCTGGGGTGTAAGGTGAAAGATGGCTCGTAGGACTGGTGACATGGTTGATCCAATGGCGAATGACGCACACGCTGACTGACACCTCGTATTTATGGACAGGTCCCTCGGTGACATGGTTGACGGAATGACGCACACTCTGACTGCCTCTCGTATTTATGGTGATGTCCCACTGTCATCGCCGCAGCGCCAGGGTCAATAGGGCACAGACCATGACTAGGCCAACCAGCCGTCGCTGGTTCCGGCATGAGCGCTCGTGGTGCATAGCCCGGGCATCAAGGATGGCTGTCATAGTCCAGTAGTGGTGAGTGATGGCACACCTCTCCATCGAGTGCGCTCTGTCGAGGACCGCTTCTGTGAACACTTTCAGGATCTGGCGTCGCCCCCTCGTTGTCGTCACCATCTGCAAACATGGACTGAACCACCGCTCGGTACCCCGTGAGTGAATTAACCTTCTCCCAGCGCTTCATGATGACAAAATGATGATGGACCCGGAGAGTATCGCTTATTTATAACGAGGACGAAGTTTCTACCACCGTTTTGTTGGTTGACTGAGTTCAGCCGCATAGTCTATAGCCTCGTCGTCTGGTTCATTACAAGACAGTTGTTCATTGGGTTCTGCCAGCGCGTGCTCAATAGCACGAGCCCACCCCAACTGGTCTGATGACCGCTCGTCCGGTGTAAACAGCTGGTCCACAATAGGCACCACTTTCTCCAAGGCTGTCCACAGGTCAGGGTCTAGGGTGAAGCTTTGCGTAGGATCGTGGTAACGCCCCACACGGGCAAAGAAGGGTCCACGGTGTACGTAGTTGGCGTTCTCGAGGTGAATGAGGTTTCCGTCGAGCTCACCGCTCAACACCCGTTTAAATTTGGTCCAGCCATCACGGTGTAGGGTAACCGTAGTGGATGTGTACTCCGAACCCCACCCACAGGCATCCCGATCTTCCACAATGGTGACTTTATCCTCATAGACGTGTAACCCCACCTGGGGTGTAAGGGGAAAGATGGCTCGTAGGACTGGTGACATGGTTGATCCAATGGCGAATGGCGCACACGCTGACTGACACCTCGTATTTATGGACAGGTCCCTCGGTGACATGGTTGACGGAATGACGCACACTCTGACTGCCCCTCGTATTTATGATGAGGTCCCACTGTCAATGCCGCAGCGCCAGGGTCAATAGGGCACAGACCATGACTAGGCCAACCAGCCGTCGCTGGTTCCGGCGTGAGCGCTCGTGGTGCATAGCCCGGGCATCACGGATGGCTGTCATAGTCCAGTAGTGGTGAGTGATGGCACACCTCTCCATCGGGTGCACTCTGTCGAGGACCGCTTCTGTGAACTCTTTCAGGATCTGGCGTCGCCCCTCGTTGTCGTCACCATCTGCAAACATGGACCGAACCACCGCTCGGTACCCCGTGAGTGAATTAACCACGGCCGCATGCTGTAAAATGCGAGACGCATGGGTCTCCGTCATTCCGCAGGAATGGAGGTGTAGGATCCAGAGAGACGTGTTATATAGACCATGTCACACATGCGCGCCTAGACGTAACTCTATGGGTGTAGTCCGTGATACGTACTATTCTGATGGGTTAGTCCAAAAAAGAGAGCAACAACAACAACAAAGATTACAGCGCCGGAGGATCCCCTGGAAAATCTTCTCCACGTCTCATGGTATAGCTCCGGTGAGGCAGGCTCAGGCTGGTGAGGCAGGCTCAGGCTGGTCAGGTCAAGCAGCCCAATGAATGCAGCATTGCCCTAAACATTCCCACTTTTATACACCTACATAGAATTACCCGCATGTAGGCGCGGACGTAGGCGAAAGCATCCTAGTACCCGGATGTAGGCGCAGACGTGTACCTAGTACCCGTCCATTGGTTCTTTTATCGATCGCTGATTGGTTCGTTTTCTCGACCGCTGATTGGTCCAAATGGAACTGCCCATCCTTCCCAGGTTAATTTACAATCCCCTTTTTGGGGTTCAAGCTCTGTATATCGATGCCGCAACATTGTCGCCGAACCTTGCCGAAAAGGAGACCTTTTGACCTGGATGTGACCTTTGACCCGCGCGCGCACTTCCGGACAAACCGCGCGCGCTGCGGCCAGTGTGCGGGCCGGGAAAGATGGAGGTAGTGTTTGAGCATTCTGAAAAACCGGAAGTGACGTCACACACTTGCGCAGACCCACCAAACCACGTGAATGTTAGTCCAGGTGGATGCTCCCCCACATATGATTCACATTGATACCTCACTCGACACAATAGGCCCATTAGGGGCCCACATAGACCACAAAAGCGTCTATTTCCATACTCTTTGGCTACCGCGCATGCGCAGAATGACCATATTTCTACCCCACATCCACGCCATCAGATGCTCCATTACATACGCTTCACATTGATACCTCACACGACCCATTCGAACCGTGAATAGCCCATCTCTAACCCAAACACACCCACCCCCAAAAATGCCTGCTTTCTATACTACAGCCAGGCTGCGCATGCGCAGAATGACCATATTTCTACCCACAGCCACGCCATCAGATGCTCCATTACATACGCTTCACATTGATACCTCACACGACCCATTCGAACCGTGAATAGCCCATCTCTAACCCAAACACACCCACACACACCCCCAAAAATGCCTGCTTTCTATACTACGGCCAGGCTGCGCATGCGCAGAATATTGACAACGTACGAACCATTAGTGTAGTCAAGTGCTCCTGCATGAGAGCTTCAAAATAAGACCTCATACGACACCATTGGACCACCAGGGACTCACCTAGACTCCAAGACGTCCACCCAGTATGGATTTATACATACATTGGGCTTATACCCCAGTATATGGGTCTATATGGGACAGACCTCGAACTTTTTTCAAAAATTTCACCGTTTCGGCCCGGGACACTTCCTATCATGTTTGTCTTGACGAGAATAAGAAAACGAATCCAAACAACCATACCGCAAATGTATAGAAGTAGGTTTCCCAGTGGGACAAACATTGGACCTATACCTCCATAGCCAGTATATGGGTCTATATGGGGCTATATACAGACCTCGACCTTTTTTCGGGCCCTCGGTGGCCGAGTGGTCTAAGGCGCTTCGCTGGTGACCGCTAGCCTCACACCGCTGAACCGGCACGGGTTCGAGCCCAGCTGCTCCATGTGTGAAAGTTTGTCAGTTACTTGCCGAAAGGGCGGTGGTTCTCTCCGGGCACTCCGGCTTCCTCCATCAACCAAACTGACTGTCACCATATGAGTGAAACAAACTTGAGTGTGACATTAAGCCAAATTCCCTCCCTCCTCGACCTTTTTTCAAAAATTTCACCGTTTCGTGCCGGGACACTTCCTATCATGTTTGTCTTGACGAGACTAAGAAAACAAATCCAAACAACCATACCGCAAATGTCTAGAAGTAGGTTTCCCAGTGTGGGACTATATGGGTCTCCCTGAACTTTTTCCAAAAATTTCAACGATTCGCTCCGCGACACTTCCTATCATGTTTGTCTTGACGAGACTAAGAAAACGAGACCCCACAACCTATACCGCAAATGTCGAGAAGTAGGTTTCCCAGGATATAGGCCTATATACAGACCTCGGTGACTTTTCCAAAAATTCCACCGATTCGCTCCGGGACCCTTCCCATTGTCATTTTCTTGGCGAGACGAGAAAAACGCGACCCCACAAGCCATAGTAAAGCCCACGAAAAAAATTGACCATCCCCACACCCCATACAGGCATTTTCCCGTATATTGTATAATACAGACCCCTATTGTAGGGGTAAAGTCCGAGTTCCACTTTTTTTCTGGAGAAATTTTTACATGCACCCACCCCATTGACTTGATAGGCAGGCCCCGATAAGCCCGGGGACCAATATTAGCCCTTTTGGCTAGGGTTGATAGGTGTTTTCCCCTATTTTATGAGTAAAGTTTGTGTTCCGCTTTTTTCTGGAGAAAGTTTTACATGCACCCACCCATGCTTGAAATATACTTCACATTGATACCACATACAACTCCATCGGCCCATTAGGGGCTCCCCTAGATCCCAAAACGTCTATTTCCACACCCTTTTCCCACAATTCCCTGTCTGCGCATGCGTAGAATGGTGACAACGCTCGAGCCACTAGTCCAGTCAGATGCCCCCTCACATAGGCTTCACATTGATACCTCATACGACTCCATCGGCCCATTAGGGGCTCCCCTAGATCCCAAAACGCCTATTTCCATACCCTTTCCCCACAATTCCCTGTCTGCGCATGCGCAGAATGGTGACAACGCCCGAGCCGCTAGTCCAGTCAGATGCCCCTTCACGAATGCTTCACATTGATACCTCATATTACCCCCATTGGACCATTAGTGGCTCCCCTAGCTCCAAAACGTCTATTTTCATACACTTTGGCCACCTCGCATGCGCAGAATGCCGATATTGCAACCCCACACCCAGTCCACCAGATGCCCCTTCACGAATGCTTCACTTTGATACCTCACTCGACCCAATCGGTCCACTAGGGACCCACCTAGGTCACAAAACGTCTATTTAGGTATTCCCCGTATACATTAACATTGGAAGTCAACCCATGGGACTACTTTCTGTCCGCGGAGGCAGACCGCATCACCGCGGATGAATACAAAGGTCAAAGAACTATTTTTGACCTGCAAAAATTGGAACTGTCCTGTATTCGGAGGTATTTTTTGGTCACAAGACTGGTGGCGCCCTCTGGCGGCTATCTTCGGAAAAATTGTTCAAACAGAGTTATCTGCCCCTAAAAGAGAATAAGTTTCCCCTTCCTATACTGCTGAGGACATTGAAATGATCTTTGTTATATAATTTATGCATATAGTGGCATTCATAATAGTTCAGATAAAGCTCTGACAAAAGAGGTGCATAATTTTAATTTCTGGACTCTATCCCTAACTATCCCTTTCTGGAAAATAATATTCCAATGGGACCTGCATATGGCGTATACATATCTCGCCTAGTAGCATTTGCTAGATCCTGTGTTAATTGTGACGATTTTAATCAACGCCACAAAACATTGTTGTAGAAACTTACAATACAGGGCTATACCTTGAAGCGCCTCCACTCAAAGTTTCTCAATTTTTTTTTTTTTTTTTTTTTTTTTTCATTTAAGCCCTTGACATAACCACTGGGCATTTATTTATGCATTTGGCCACGATTTTACAATTTTGCCCTTACATTTCCCACGTGACCTGGGAGTAACAGGGCAGCACGTATTCAATTATTAAACAAAGAAATAATAGGAAAATAAATTACACATATCACATGGAATTAAACTTTTGTTCACAATGTGGCATATGTTGAACAGGTAGCAGAAGTGATGAATTGGATAGTCATTTCAAGAATAGGCCAAAATCTGATCAATTATTGTATCCATGAACTTGTGTTTACCAGATCTCTTCAGAACACGCAGGGTAAATTTGATATCGTTCAGAAAATGGGTGAAATTCTGCTCATTCTCTCCCACTTTGCATTTATAAGTGAAGAATTTAGCTTGCATGTTGAGGTAATTGAGACAATCTTTCTTCTCAGTATCTGCAATACCATACAAATAAAATTGCCTATCAACAGTAACGTCTAGTAAGGTTTTAATCCAATCAAAATATTTAACTTTGAAGTTTTCAGATTGGGAACAGTCTAGGAAATAATGTGACATATCATCCTCTTTTTGACATTCTGGACAATCTGGAGAGGAAGCAATTTTGATTTTATGTAAATACTTTCTTGTGGGAACAATATTGTGAGCAATTTTAAATTGTAGTTGCTTGTGCTTATTTTCAATGGGCAAATCGAAAATAGGAAACAGGCTATGTGTGGTGTCATCTTGATTGGGATAATGGGCAATTTGAAAGCTTAGAATATGTTTATAAAGTAATTTAGTGCTTATTTTAGGGTTACCTAAATACATGTCTTCAGTTAGTTTAGGGGGTATGTTTAAGTTGACAGATGGTCTTTGGCTATAAATATTGAATAAGTTCTGACCTGTAGCACGTTTTATTGATGTTAACACTTTTTTATATAATCCATATTTAACTTGCATTTTGTACTTTCTGCACAATTCCTGCAGTGTCAAAACTTCTCCATTATCATCCATCACATCCCTGATGTATACTATTCCAGCTTTTACCCATGCATCAATGTATATGGGAGATTTATTTGAAGTAACCTTTCGATTATTCCAAATAATTTCATCATATATGTCTGTATCTGTATTTTGAATATCTGCCCAAAACTGTAGGACCTCTTTATAGAAAAGTGGAAGTGACACTTTATTTAAATTGTAATTACAATGAAGGAAAAAAGTTAGTCCACCTACACTACTTAATTTTGCATCAAGAATACCTTTCCAGAAACTGTTTTCTTCAGATAAGAAGTATCTGTTCAACCATATCAGTTTAAGGGCCTTATTCATGATTGAGAAGTCAATAGCATTTAAACCACCTGAAATAGGGTGTTTCACAAGTATTGCTCTTTTGACTTTTTCAGATTTATAGTTCCAGATGAATCGAAAGAATTCTTTGTTAATATTGGATATTGTTTTCTTATTAATAGGTATATGTCTAGCTAAGTAAACTAATCGAGACAGTCCCTCTCCTTTAGATAATAATACTCTCCCTAACATAGTTAAATTCTGTTGTGACCATATTTTAAAACGTGTTTGTATGCTCTCAATGGGAATAGTTGTATTTTCATCAAATTTTTTCCTATCTCTGAATATTTTAACACCCAAAAATGTGACCCCATCATGTTTAAACTGTAATTTGGGGATAATATCTTGACAAACCTTATCTTGTATTGGCATAATTGTAGATTTCTCCAGATTGAGTTTCAGTCCACTAATACTTTCAACTACAGAGTAAAAATTCAGAGATTTTTCAGCAGATAATATATTTTTCAGAGTCAATGTTGTATCATCTGCGAAGTAAATACCTTTTGTCTCCAAACCATTTATATTAACCCCTTCTATTTCAACATTACTTCTGAAATTGATGTTAATTAATTCCATGCATATGATAAAAATATAGGGAGACAATGGGTACCTTTTGAAATAGGGCACCAGCCGGTAGACACTCCCTTATTAATGACACAACTTTCTATGTTACTATAAAATAATTTCAGCCAGTTTGAAATCTGTGGCCCAAAATTAAATGCTTCAACTGCCTTGTGCATGAATTCCCATTCCACTGAATCAAAGGCTTTCTCAAAGTCTAAAAACAATAGATACCCAGTCTCGTTATCCTCGTAAGTTTCGAGAAGGTCTAAAATGAATCTGATATTTTCGCCGATGTATCGATGCTTTAGAAACCCAGTTTGAGTTGGGTGGATAATATCATTCAGTACAGTTTTCAGTCTATTTGCAATAGTTTTTGCAGCAATTTTGTAATCTACGTTCAATAGGGATATGGGACGCCAATTACTCAAGTATTATTTGTCTTTTCCAGGCTTCTCAAGTAGGGTAATGACCCCCCTTCTTTGCGAAGTACTAAGTTCTCCTAAATGGTATGCCTCGATCATTGCACTGAGATAAAGATCTTTAATATCTTCCCAAAACGATTTATAAAATTCGGAAGGGATACCATCACAACCGGGTGATTTATTATCTTTCATACTGAACAAGGCATTTCTACATTCTATTTCGCTTAATTCACCTTCCAAAAGATCTTTTTCGTGGTTCTTCTAGTTTAGGAATGGTGGGGTTTTTGATGAATTGATGAAGTTTATTTTTATCTATACCACTAGATGTGTACAGTTGTTTATAATATTTTTGAAGTTCACACAAGATTTCTTCATCGTTTGTAACTTTCTCCCCTTCTGCAGTCAACAGACAGTTTATTACCTTCTTGCTTCCCTTAGATTTTTCAAGGTTATAAAAATATTTTGTACTTTTTTCTCCCTTTTCTAACCAATTACTTCTAGATCGGATGAAGGAGCCAAAAGCTTTGTTTTCATATAACTCTTCCAACCTCTTTGTTGCAATATTGTATTCCTTAAGCAGGTTATCATCAACAGCTGATTGTAAATGTTGATCTAGGATTGTTATCGTTCGTAAAAATTCCTTTTCTTCTTTAGTCTTCTCTTTTTTTTTCTTTGAAGAGTAATTAATTGAAATCTGCATTATATTAAATTTGAGCCATTCCCAAGAACGCATGGGTTCAATGAAATTGGGATCAGCTTTAATATCTGTTATACATTGCTGAATCTCTTCCATGTACTCTTTATCGTTCAAATAACTGATATTCATTTTCCAAAAGTTGGGCTTAAAGTGAACAACTGTGTCAAGCTCTAAGTATATAATCCTGTGGTCGGACTTTAAGCTAGGTTTTATGGAGACATATTTTACCTTTGAGGCTAACCGCTTGGAAATTAGAAAAAGTCAATTCTGGACTGAATATCATTACTTTTACGCCAGGTGTATTTCTTTTCCTTTAAATTCCTTTCTCTCCAGATGTCCAGATAGTCAAGGGAAATAATGAGATCATGAAGTGCAAGGCTTGTCTGTGTATTGGGGGAGTTTTACCTGTCAAGTTCTGGGTTTATAGCAGTATTAAAGTCTCCTCCAATTATAACCTCTGTGTTGGGGTCATATGTCAGAAGTTTCTTATGCAATAATTGGAAAAAGGTTTCTCGTTCTGTTACATCATTTGGAGCACACACATTCACTAGCAATAATGTTCTGTCTTCATATGCAATTTCTAGGATAACACAACGGCCATTACTATCGATAGTATGGGAAAGAATCTTGGGTATTTTGTTCCTAAACAAGACCGCTACCCCCCTACTATTGGTTTCACCATGACTGAAAAAGATGTTTGAACCCCACTGATCTGACCAGAATTTCTCCTCTTTCTCTGAACTATGGGTCTCTTGAATAAATAGATGTCAGCATTTTGATTTTTCAAAAACAGAAGGACTTCTCTTCGCTTATCCTTGCCACCTATGCCACGGACATTGAGAGATACAATATTTAACATAAATAACTAGTTTCTCAACTTTGGCGATACATATCGCATGCTGATAGCAAAATACGAGCGTAGCGTGCAAGATCTATGGCGTTACGTGGGGAGTAGTAGAGGCGTCCTGCTGTCCTTTGACCAATCAGAATTGAGAACGAAAGTAGGTCAAGTATGACGCGTTTGACGTCATCCTGTGACGTAATTAGGGCGTGGTTGTAAGAAACCGGTTTAACCGGTCGTAAGAAACCGGTTTAAATTAAGTCGTAAGAAACCGGTTTAAATTATGTAATAATGTTACGTAATTAGGTCATGGTCGTTCTAAAGTAGATCGATTATGTAAGAAACCGGTTTAAATAGGGCGGTATGGTGTCAGCCCCTTTGTTAGCAGCCCCTTTGTTAACTACCAATAAAAACATCACGTGACCCTTTGACGGCTATTAGGATAAAAGGAGAGAGTTTTCGAGTTCAGTGGTCTTTATATCTCCTACTAACCTCTCATTGTTATTTATTATTTATTTATTTATTCATTTATTTAGCTATATATTTAGCGCTGGAAAAGATGTTCAAAAACAAAGAAATGTACCGCGAAATTCAAATAAAACATTGAGTTGATGAGCCACGAAATCCGAATGGGAAGCGGCCCTTAAACTACAATTTCAATCAATCAAAAAAAAAGTTCAGTGGTCATATGCCTCTCACGCACGAAGGTGCGTTTTTACGTATTTGGTCGATCTCCTGTCTCGGTATACAATGGATGACGAGAAAACATTTGAGGAAGGTAAGTTCGCATTATCAATCATTCCTTTGAGAACAAGCGGTTCGTTTCTTAAAAGATCTATTGCTCGAATCATAGCGTATGTTGAGAGAAGGTCTTTCGTATATTATAGACTAACACAACACAATGTATTAGAGCAAATGCCATGTATAGTTAACTAACCGTGCGAGTTAAATTATGTACCTCGGAATGTCACAGCCGAACGCACATCTATTGTCCTTCTCTGTGCGCACCGGTCCATTGCACTTTCGCAAACGGTCCCCCTTTGATACGTGCCGGTGTACACTGAAACGAATTTCTTTCTTTCTTGAATTTTCTTAGTCTAAAATAGTTCGATAATCTAGGTTTATTATTTGTTAGGCCTTAAATATATATATATGGGAGAATTTCTGTTAAATACTGTAAGGTTGGTCATACCGACGGTGCGTGTATAGTTAAATGACCGTGCGCGTTAAATTATGTACCTCGTAATGTCACAGCCGACCGCACATCTATTGTCATTCTCTGTACGCACCGGTCCATTAAGTTCAAATAGGGATGTATTATGCGTCGCTATTGACATCAATACCATTCAAAAGACCTTTATTCGGTGCCCCTAGCATTGTCTCTGCACACGGGAGAAAATTAAACTATGTTGTCGTGTACTAAAATAGGCCAACTGTTAGCTATGCATCTGTCTCTCTGGCCGAGTTACTGCGAGAATAAAAGAAACGTTTAACACTCTTTCTATCTCAATTATTTCAAGAAATTCGATAAACACGTATAACATAATTTGACAAAAACAAAGATAATTTTTTACCGTATTGGCGTCGCTAAAATTATGGCCTCTCAATCGAACGTGTTATTTACCCCGACAACTTACACTATTGTGCAAGTCACCAACACACTAGCATTGTTTTACAAGTCACCAACACTCTAGCATTGTTTTACAATACAATACAGTAAACACACACGGTGAGCATTGGGAAAGATCGCTCACGATATGATGACTATTTGTATCGTGTTCCGACGAAGCGTAGCGTCCGCAAAAGCGCCCGCAAGCGCCCGCAAAAGCGCCCGCAACGCCCGCAACGCCCGCAACGCCCCAACTCCCGCAAGCGCCCGCAAAAGCGCCCGCAACGCCCGCAAGCGCCCGTTTCAACGCCCTTCGATATCTGAGAAAAAGAGAGAGATCAACACGTTCACAAGTTTTCATATATTTTATTATCCCCAATGTGATGCCGTACCCAAGCTGGGGGCCGCTATGGGTATGTTTACAATTCATAACGTTGGAGTGATATCAGTTTTAATCACGCTCTTGTCAGTGTTCGTGAATTCTTGAAGTTCATCTTCGGTCATCATCATCTTTTCGCTTTATTTCTTTATTTCAGCATTCGACAGTGAGATTCTTAAATCACCGTCAGTTTTCTGATCATTATTATTCGATGTACCAAGTCCTAATCAGACTCGCTATCTACCAATCCGGGAAAGTCCGTGGGCAACATGTCCTTGAAGAGCTGTTTCCGCATCTTGATGGCGTTTTTTAGGGCCTCTCTTGGAGGTAAACCCATATCCTCTTCTAAGTAGCTCTTTGTTTTCATGATGGCCCTGTGGTTACGATCACTTTTTATTTCAAGATGAATCAAGGTATAGTTTTCATACAGAGCCATTTCAGATTTTATGATTCGTGGTTTCATGTTGATATAGGCCTTCTGTAAAGTCTCTTCATCCTGTCCATCTGCCTGGATAGCAGCGGCGTGTGCGTTAATAGCGTTGTCCACAATGCGATCCCAAAAGGACGACTCCCCTTCGTCCGTGTCTGAATCACCCAAACTTTCGCTTTTCTCGGATGAGCTAGTGTTGTCCGCATCAGATCATGAGTTTTCAGCACTGTCATCGCCATATGATGAGTTCACGGTATCCGTATCATCGCATAGACTCTCACTGTCTACATCAGAGACCTCGCCGGTGTCTTCATACCCATGAACATTCTTCCTATGTCTGATCATATCGTGGTACCTGGTGAACGATCGGTGACACTCTGAGCAAGAATAAGACATGTTGAACTGAGCGACAAAAATGAAGTGAGCTTTCTAATAGGGTTGTATTTATGAATGATTGTCGCAGCGCCATCTATACACCGATAGGAACTCACGCTGTGCATGGATGGGTCCTATCCGATTGGTTAATAAGTCTTCACGGTGTAATGCTTTGACATATCTCTCTCCCTTCACGTAAGGCGCTAGCATCCCTCATCTCCACCAACGTACGGTAGTCGCGGGCGTTTGCGCCCGCAACGCCCGCAAAAGCGCCCGCAACGCCCGCAACGCCCGCAAGCGCCTGTTTCAACGCCCTTCGATATCTGAGAGAAAGAGAGAGATCAGCATATTCACAAGTTTTCATATATTTTATTATCCCGCAAAAGCGCCCGCAACGCCCGCAAGCGCCCGTATAAACGCCCGCAAGCGCCCGCAAAAACGCCCGCAACGCCCGCAAAAACGCCCGCAACGCCCGCAAGCGCCAGCAAAAGCGCCCGCAACACCCGCAACACCCGCAAAAGCGCCCGCAACGCCCGCAAAAGCGCCCGCAACGATTGGGGCTAATAAAATATATGAAAACTTGTGAACGTGTTGATCTCTTTCTTTTTATTAGATATCGAAGGGCGTTGAAACGGGCGCTTGCGGGCGCTTTTGCGGGATAATAAAATATATGAAAACTAGTGAATATACTGATCTCTCTCTTTCTCTCAGATATCGAAGGGCGTTGAAACGGGCGCTTGCGGGCGTTGCGGGCGTTGCGGGTGCTTTTGCGGGCATTGCGGGGGCTTTTGCGGGCGCTTGCGGGCGCAAACGCCCGCTACTACCGTACGTTGGTGGAGATGAGGGATACTAGCGCCTTACGTGAAGGCAGAGAGATATGTCAAAGCATTACACCGTGAAGACTTATTAACCAATCGGATAGGACTCATCCATGCACAGTGTGAGTTCCTATCGGTGTATAGATGGCGCTGCGACAATCATTCATAAATACAACCCTATTAGAAAGACTAACTCACTTCATTTTTGTCGCTCAGTTCAACATGTCTTATTCTTGCTCAGAGTGTCACCGATCGTTCACCAGATACCACGATATGATCAGACATAGAAAGAATGTTCATGGGTATGAAGACACCGGCGAGGTCTCTGATGTAGACAGTGAGAGTCTATGCGATGATACGGATACCGTGAACTCATCATATGGCGATGACAGTACTGAAAACTCATGGTCTGATGCGGACAGCACTAGCTCATCCGAGAAAAGCGAAAGTTTGGGTGATTCATACACGGACGAAGGGGAGTCGTCATTTTGGGATCGCATTTTGGACAACGCTATTAACGCACACGCCGCTGCTATCCAGGCAGATGGACAGGATGAAGAAACTTTACAGAAGGCCTATATCAACACGAAACCACGAATCATAAAATCTGCAATGGCTCTGTATGAAAACTATACCTTGATTCCTCTTGAAATAAAAAGTGATCGTAACCACAGGGCCATCATGAAAACAAAGAGCTACTTAGAAGAGGATATGGATTTACCTCCAAGAGAGGCCCTAAAAAACGCCATCAAGATGCGGAAACAGCTCTTCAAGGACATGTTGCCCACGGACTTTCCCGGATTGGTAGATAGCGAGTCTGATTAGGACTTGGTACATCGAATAATAGTGATCAGAAAACTGACGGTGATTTAAGAAGCTCACTGTCGAATGCTGAAATAAAGAAATAAAGCGAAAAGATGATGATGACCGAAGATGAACTTCAAGAATTCACGAACACTGACAAGAGCGTGATTAAAACTGATATCACTCCAACGTTATGAATTGTAAACATACCCATAGCGGCCCCCAGCTTGGGTACGGCATCACATTGGTTATAACAAAATATATGAAAACTTGTGAACGTGTTGATCTCTCTCTTTTTCTCAGATATCGAAGGGCGTTGAAACGGGCGCTTGCGGGCGTTGCGGGCGCTTTTGCGGGCGCTTGCGGGCGTTGCGGGCGCTTGTGGGCGTTGCGGGCGCTTTTGCGGGCGCTTGCGGGCGCTTTTGCGGACGCTACGCTTCGTCGGAACACGATACAAATAGTCATCATATCGTGAGCGATCTTTCCCAATGCTCACCGTGTGTGTTTACTGTATTGTATTGTAAAACAATGCTAGAGTGTTGGTGACTTGTAAAACAATGCTAGTGTGTTGGTGACTTGCACAATAGTGTAAGTTGTCGGGGTAAATAACACGTTCGATTGAGAGGCCATAATTTTAGCGACGCCAATACGATAAAAATTTATCTTTGTTTTTGTCAAATTATGTTATACGTGTTTATCGAATTTCTTGAAATAATTAAGATAGAAAGAGTGTTAAACGTTTCTTTTATTCTCGCAGTAACTCGGCCAGAGAGACAGATGCATAGCTAACAGTTGGCCTATTTTAGTACACGACAACATAGTTTAATTTTCTCCCGTGTGCAGAGACAATGCTAGGGGCACCGAATAAAGGTCTTTTGAATGGTATTGATGTCAATAGCGACGCATAATACATCCCTATTTGAGCTTAATGGACCGGTGCACACAGAGAATGACAATAGATGTGCGGTCGGCTGTGACAATACGAGGTACATAATTTAACGCGCACGGTCATTTAACTATACACGCACCGTCGGTATGACCAACCTTACAGTACTTAACAGAAATTCTCCCATATATATATATTTAAGGCCTAACAAATAATAAACCTAGATTATCGAACTATTTTAGACTAAGAAAATTCAAGAAAGAAAGAAATCCGTTTCAGTGTACACCGGCACGTATCAAAGGGGGACCGTTTGCGAAAGTGCAATGGACCGGTGCGCACAGAGAAGGACAATAGATGTGCGTTCGGCTGTGACATTCCGAGGTACATAATTTAACTCGCACGGTTAGTTAACTATACATGGCATTTGCTCTAATACATTGTGTTATGTTAGTCTATAATATACGAAAAACCTTCTCTCAACATACGCTATGATTCGAGCAATAGATCTTTTAAGAAACGAACCGCTTGTTCTCAAAGGAATGATTGATAATGCGAACTTACCTTCCTCAAATGTTTTCTCGTCATCCATTGTATACCGAGACAGGAGATCGACCAAATACGTAAAAACGCACCTTCGTGCGTGAGAGGCATATGACCACTGAACTTTTTTTTTGATTGATTGAAATTGTAGTTTATGCGCCGCTTCCCATTCGGATTTCGTGGCTCATCAACTCAATGTTTTATTTGAATTTCGCGGTACATTTCTTTGTTTTTGAACATCTTTTCCAGCGCTAAATATATAACTAAATAAATAAATAAATAAATAAATAATAAATAACAATGAGAGGTTAGTAGGAGATATAAAGACCACTGAACTCGAAAACTCTCCCCTTTTATCCTAATAGCCGTCAAAGGGTCACGTGATGTTTTTATTGGTAGTTAACAAAGGGGCTGCTAACAAAGGGGCTGACACCATACCGCCCTATTTAAACCGGTTTCTTACATAATCGATCTACTTTAGAACGACCATGACCTAATTACGTAACATTATTACATAATTTAAACCGGTTTCTTACGACTTAATTTAAACTGGTTTCTTACGACCGGTTAAACCGGTTTCTTACAACCACGCCCTAATTACGTCACAGGATGACGTCAAACGCGTCATACTTGACCTACTTTCGTTCTCAATTCTGATTGGTCAAAGGACAGCAGGACGCCTCTACTACTGTGGGGCAAAATGGCTCCCCTACCAAACTTTCTGCGCTATCTTCGGAACGATAAAAAATGGCGAGCTGAAACTCCGTTACTTTATAGTGTATCATATTGGGGTCATTTTGAGCCTATTTGCATAACCCTCGAGCAGAGGATCATGGGCAAATTTAAGATGGCGGCCACGTATGGTACCCGAAAAGTGATGTTTTCGTCCTATTTCCTCAAAACTTCTGCTTTTCCGCGGTGAAAAGTGGACCAAAACTTTTTTCACATCACATTAATATTTGCTTATTTATCAGGCAGTTTTTTTTGCGGAGAAATTGCATAAATAATTTTTTTTGAAAATTTGACCGAAAAATCGAACAAAAATGCCGTTTTTGAAAATGACGTCGATGTGACGTAATCAAAGCGGCCATCTTGGATTTCTTTACATTTTCTGGTAGAGCTTGACCCAAGGGTATAGTGTGCTAAGTTTCAGTCTCCTAGCTCAAGTGGTAACTTGAGAAAAATAATTAGGGGGGATGCCATATGGGCCCCGATCACAACAGGCCTGCCCAAAAAAGCCCAGGCCAGAAGGGTTAAGAATACTGATCAGCGAAACAGATGTGATATTTTTGGAACATCATGATGTCTTGCCGGCATTATTGAAAACTGTTGACCGCTTCCCTCTTGAAGGAAACTAGCCTATGTTTATGTATACTATGATTGTCTTCTTGAAATTGGTGCTAATACTGTTATATGGAATATGGAATTGTTCTTTGGATTATGGACGGGGATATTCTTCAATGGACGACGGCTGAATTATGAATGACGGACCAGGCGCTTGTAATTTATTGAAATAACTAACTATATACTGTTGGTATATAGTGTTGTCCGATTCAGGTTATTAATGGAAATTTAAGCGTGCAGCTCCATCAACAACGAACATCCCATGAATGGTATTCCTCATATGTAGGTAAACTGGAGAATGCTTTTTGGCATCTGACATAAAGTATCAACAATAACTTTTTTAAACGAGCTGACACAATATAGCGGTGATTTTTTTTTCCGTGATTATCAATGATCCCAGGTGGTCTATGATGAGGAGTTGTCGTATATATATATGAGAAATCTCGGGATATGAAAACGTGTCTACTCGCATCAAGTTCTTGCAAACGTGTCTACTCGCATCAAGTTCAACACATTTAAAATTGTTAACCCTACCTGGCCTGAGGGGGGAGGGCGATGGCAAAATGCCCCCGATCCCCTACCAAACTTTCTGCGCTATCTCCGAAACCACAAAAAATGGAGAGCTGAAACTCCGTGACTTTATATTTTATCATATCGGAGTCATTTTGAGCCTATTTGCATAACCTCCCCGAGCAGAGGATCATGGATAAATTCAAGATGGCGGCCAAGTGGGGTACCAGAAAAGTGATGTTTTCGTCATATTTCTTCAAAATTTCTGCATTTTCGCGATGAAAATGGGCAAAAACTATTTTATTTCACATCTCATTAATATACACTAATTTATCATGCAGCTTTGTGGAGAAATTGCATAAATAAACAATTCAGAAAATCTGACCGAAAAATCGACCAAAAAATGTCGTTTTTGAAATGGCGTCACTGTGACGTCATCAAAGCGGCCATCTTGGATTTTTTTACATTTTTTGGCGGAGCTTGACCCAAGGGGATTGTGTGGTAAGTTTCAACCCCTTAGCTCCAGAGGCAAGGAAAATAATTAGGGGAGCCATTTCGCCCCCCCAGGCCTAGACAGGTCCAAAAACCCCATGCCAGAAAGAATTAAGTATCCACATAGTTTCAACACCGAATATGTATTTTCAATAGCAGCACACCACTTCCCCCAAAATGATCATTCTTTTCACAGGACTAAGAAGATTGGCCGTACAATTTTTCAACCAGCTATGGATCTTGCTTCGTGTGGTAGTGTTTAATGTATTTGTTTGTATGGTGTTTAATGCATGTTGTGTTTCCAGTACAATTTTGGTATGTCGCTGTTATTCTTTAGAAGAGAAATATCTTTCCTTGCGAAAATGAGTTTGGTAAATAAACATTTCAGACTAGATTTCACAGAGGAAACATTCACAGATTAATCCCTCGATCATCATTTTCATTGTAATATTTAATAGCTTATTATTTGGGATTTGTCAGCTGAAACTATGAGAAATTTACCTTATACACTGCTGGAATTTCTAGCACTGAAGTTGGTGTATATAAATATCGAGTTTACGTGATTGAGAATATTTTCATCAATATGGCGGATCGTGTGAACATCAGCGCTCTTGGAAAGTATACGCATCAAAGGTGACAAGCAATATTCAGTCAACGTTTACAAATTAATTTCAGCGTCGGCGAGTATTGTAGGCTCCACTTATCCTCGCCTGGGCCACTCAATCAGTATGCTGTGAAGATTATCTATTGGTCTCTACTGGACTGTCCGTTCATCCATTTTCAAATCTCTAGATGTCGTGATTCCGAAATTTTTCATAAGGCTTCCTTGAAACAAAGAAAACACTTTCATTTTTACAATTTCTTTCATTTATCGACACTAAATATCCCAAATCTGCTTACTTTAGCTGACTACTGCATGAACTCAAGACTGCTTGTTGTGTGCGACGCATAATCATTAAACTTTAGCAATATTGTGCGAGAACAGGCCAGGAAATTAACTCAGAGCCGAAAACTTTTATTCAGTGGCGCATATCTCATGTTTAAGAATAACAATTTTGTAAGACGAATCAAATTGTATGCGAAATAATTGTGAGACAAATAATTAATTGGCTAGCCGTCCGTGGGAATCGAACCAATGAGTTACTATTATCATCTGAGCCATACCAGCCCTGAAATATTGCATATATCACAACCAAATATCTGGTTTTAAGGCGTACGACGTCTGGCATTACAGGTTAGTTTTTCTGAGTATTCTTGCATTCACCAGGTTTAACCCATGTTGAGGCGTTTACTCCATAATCGATGCTCATCCATTCGCATCACACGAGCTATCTGTTTGAGCTGATCTGTCATCACAGCTCCCGAGCTAGAGTATCTAATTCCGCTTAACCCTATCTGGCCTGGGCTTTTTGGGACCTGTCCAGGCCTGGAGGGAGGCCGAAATGCCCCCCCCCCTAATTATTTTTCTTACCCCTGGAGCTAGGGAGCTGAAACTTATTACACTATACCCTTGGCTCAAGCTCTACCAGAAAATGTAAAAAAATCCAAGATGGCCGCTTTGATAACGTCACAGTGACGCCATTTGAAAAACGGCATTTTTTGGTAGATTTTTCGGTCAGATTTTCCGAATTTTTTATTTTTGCAATTTCTCCACAAAAACTGCATGAAAAATTAGCAAATATTAATGTGATATGAAATAAAATAGTTTTTGCCCACTTTTCACTGCGGAAAAGCAGAATTTTGAAGAAATATGACAAAAACATCACTTTTCTGGTACACCACATGGCCGCCATCTTGAATTTACCCATGATCCTCTGCTCGGGGGGTTATGAAAATAGGCTCAAAATGACCCCAGTAAGACAAACGATAAAGTTACGGAGTTTCAGCTCTCCATTTTTTGCCGTTCCGGAGATAGTGCAGAAAGTTTGGTGGGGGGCCATAATGGCCCCCCCCCAGGCCAGGTAGGGTTAAGCCGGTGCTAGAGCCGTGTGGATACTTCATAGTCTCGACATGAACACCTGCAATAACAACGCGGCTCAGATACGAAGACCACGTCCGACAAGTCTGAATGTGAGATTTCCTGTACATGTTCCTTATATCTTTGCTTTTTAGTCGCCAGACGGCGTCAGTTTTCCCCACCTCTTGCATATCTTTCCAATTTGCTACAGAGCGGGTATACCCATACGCTCGACCTAAGGCCACAAACTCAAAGTTACCTCATTTATCTGCATAGATTGTACCGTTGTGCAGTGTTATGACTGACTTGAATAGCTCATATACATAATAAACAGTATGATGTAAAATGTTTTTTTCGGATTAACTTGCTTTCTCATTTTCGGCAAATGTCGTGTATATCTAAGTGGTTTACAACAGTATATAAACTATATCAGTATACAAAGTACCGCGATTGTTAATAAATATGTCCTTCATTCATACATTTGAATTCAACGCCCACTGAAAGAAAAACATTTATTTCTCCCAATTTTTCTTCACTTTCTTCTTTTACACCCATCCGTTTTTGCCTTTAATCGGTTTGTCCATCATAACAACATAAGTAGTAGGGTCTACGCTTTTAAAGCCGTATTTCACCCGGATGTAGTGACGTCATGAGGGTTTGAGGAGGAACTAGTGGCGCCATCTGTACACTTTGGATGCAAGGGAGACAACTCGATCTGCCAACTGAGTTTGGCCGCCATCTTGAATTTTTGAGGCGGTGTGGGCGGCCATCTTGAATTGTGTGGAAAAGGGGATGTATTCCTCCGCGGTGATGCGGTCCTGGCGGTAATGCGGTCTGCCTCCGCGGAGAAAAAGTAGTCCCTAGACTGGAAATACGCTGCATGGTCCGATGGGGTCGAGTGAGGTATCAAAGTGAAGCCTATGTGAGGGGGCATCTGATGGGCTGGGTGTGGGGTTGAAATATCGGCATTCTGCGCATGCGCGGTGGCCCAAGGGTATGAAAATAGACGTTTTGGGATCGAGCGGGGTTTCTAATGGGCCGATGGAGTTGTATGCGGTATCCATGTGAAGCCTAGGTCAAGGGGCATCCAGTCATGGGCTGGGTGTGGGGTTGAAATATCGGCATTCTGCGCATGCGCGGTGGCCCAAGGGTATGGAAATAGACGTTTTGGGATCGAGCGGGGTTTCTCATGGGCCGATGGAGTTGTATGAGGTATCAAAGTGAAGCTTACGTGAGGGGGCATCTAATGGGCTGGGTGTGCGGTAGGAATATCATTCTGCGCATGCGCAGATGCAATGGGGAGCTCTCGTACAATCAGAAGCGAGTATTTCAAATCCGTCACAGTGCTCTCGTCCAATCAGAAGCGAGTATTTTGAGCCGGTGCATTATGGGACATATCCAAGATGGCGGCACGTATGTTCAAGATGGCGGCACATCCGGTGTCGAAAATTGGCCATTTCGTCGGGATGTGGTCACCTAGTGTCGAAAACTGGACCCTGTATGGGTCCCGCTACACGTTTTGGGGTCTAGGTGGGCCACTAGTGGTCCAATGGAGTCGTATGAGGTATCAAAGTGAAGCATTCGTGAAGGGGCATCTGATGGACTGGGTGTGGGGTTGAAATATCGGCATTCTGCGCATACGCGGTGGCCCAAGGGTATGGAAATAGACGTTTTGGAGCTAGGGGAGGCACTAATGGGCCGATGGGGTCGAGTGAGGTATCAAAATGAAGCATTCGTGAAGGGACATCTGATGGGCTGGGTGTGGGGTTGAAATATCGGCATTCTGCCCATGCGCGGTGGCCCCAGGGTATGAAAATAGACGTTTTGGGATCGAGCGGGGTTTCTCATGGGTCGATGGGATCGAGTGAGGTATCCATGTGAAGCCTAGGTGAGGGAGTTACACTAGGGTGTCGTTTCCATTCTGCTGCGCAGGTCACGTGGGTAGTGACGTCACTTCCGGGTTTTCACTAAAACTACCTCCAAACATAGAAGAGTTCCAATGTTGACTTAGACGTCCGTATGTTCAACCTCCGGGTTTTTTTCCCGCCCCGGCCCCCCAGCGCGAGCGCGCGCGCGCGCGGGTTCTCCGGCCGCAGCGCGCGCGCGCGTCATCACCGGCAGTGCGCGCGCGCGCGGATCAAAAGGTCAAAGGTCACATCCAGGTCAAAAGGTCTCCCTTTCGGCAAGGTTCGGAGAATACATAGAACTTATAGTAATAAACTTGATCTATACGTGTTGGACGAGTCTTCACTCACCGTCTTCCTTTACACGCACCTCAATGAAATGCCCGCTCCAAACCTAGACCAAAGCACGTACTTGGTCTGTGGGCTGATTTCATTGGTTCTCTATTTTACTATAGTGCTCTTGCATTCTAACCTTGATGGGTTACATTTTGGCCCCATCCTACACCACTGATTTCAGTTTGACTGAATCTCCACATTGGGCATTGATGCATTATGAATAAACACACACAAGACAGGGTTTTTTGGTGAGATCTCATTTTTTTTATTCAGTGAACAACAACAACGTGAGAACAACCACGTGAAAACTGAAGCCCAGAACAAGGGGCTTGTACATTGAAAGAACTGAAGCCCAGAACAGGGGGCTTGTACATTGAAAGAACTGAAGCCCAGAACAGGGGCTTGTAAACTGAAGCCCAGAACAGGGGGCTTGTACATTGAAAGAACTGAAGCCCAGAACAGGGGCTTGTAAACTTAAGCCCAGAACAGCGGGCGTGTGTACATTGAAAGAATTCAAGCCCAGAACGGGACTTGTACATTGAAATGATGGGCGGCCCAGTCATATACGAGTACATCGCGGTCCTCGGCCTTGGGGCACTCGTCAAACATCTGTACTATGGTAGATAAGGGTCTTCCCCGGCATCGATGGTACAGGTAAATGGTACAGGTAAAACAAGCAGTATTGTCCGCACACGCTACTGGTCAGGCTTTGCAACGTTTGACTGCTCCAACACCACGTCTCTGTGCCTTGATCCATGAAGTCTGTTAAATCGGAATGGGGGGTGGCAGGCCGTACGGGTCAAAGTATTCGCCCTGCTGTTCTGTCAAGTACACGGCCACCCAATGTTCACCGGGCCGATCCATCGGGTGCGTGTTGAGAACGTAAGCAGCAGGATACACACGGTCTAATGGGAACACATCTCGGGCGAACACCCCTTGAAACATCATACGTGTCTCTGGGTCATTCTCCAGCACGGTGGTTATCTGGTCTGTATCCATGTTAGGTGGAGAAGTCACACAGCACGTTGCGCGCCTTGTCCACTTGAATGATGTTGTCAAACTCGGCGTCGCAGATCACATTGACGGTGCTCCGGAGGGCTCGTAGAAAGTGGATTTCCAACCGTAAATTGCCTTGCTTGGCCAGGGCCAGCTGATGGTCGTTCTCTAAGGTGGGGGTCAGATCGAAACAGAACAACGTGTATCCGTTCCCGTAGTCCTCCCGACTGATGAAATTCCCTTCGTCCTGGTTGATTTGACCGGTGGCTGTAAACAGGCTCTGATAGGCTCGAATGAAATTCGCGCGCCCAAAGTTCGGTGTTAAGGCCGTGGCTGGCACCTGTTGTCCATCCACATGCAGGGCCACAAAATTGATGCCGAAATGTTTAAAGTCAAACGGATTCTCTGGGTAGGCTCCACTGAAACTGGTATTTTCCACACAGGCCAGGATCAATCGCTTGGGTAGTTCCGCCAGGAACAGGTTTTCTTTGTTGGCGCTCATATTTCCAGCAGACACAGAGAACACTTTGGTTTGTACACGTCGGATAGGGTACTAGGCTGGTTTTGTTTCCAAGGCTTTCATGTGTCCCAATTGAACGGCTGGATTCGGTTTCACTTTTCGGACATACAGGACTGCGTCTTCGATGACAATCTTATAGTCAGCTACATGCGCTAGTGGCCATCAAGGCGAAGGTCGGAAGCGCCCGTATCAGTCGGATTTTGATGGGGATCTTGTTCAAGAGGTATCGGTCTTGCATGAACATGTCCATAGCACTGTGGTCGGACGTGGAATGAAGGAGGGCGGCAATTCGCGCGCCCAAAGTTCGGTGTTAAGGCCGTGGCTGGCACCTGTTGTCCATCCACATGCAGGGCCACAAAATTGATGCCGAAATGTTTAAAGTCAAACGGATTCTCTGGGTAGGCTCCACTGAAACTGGTATTTTCCACACAGGCCAGGATCAATCGCTTGGGTAGTTCCCCCAGGAACAGGTTTTCTTTGTTGGCGCTCATATTTCCAGCAGACACAGAGAACACTTTGGTTTGTACACGTCGGATAGGGTACTAGGCTGGTTTTGTTTCCAAGGCTTTCATGTGTCCCAATTGAACGGCTGGATTCGGTTTCACTTTTCGGACATACAGGACTGCGTCTTCGATGACAATCTTATAGTCAGCTACATGCGCTAGTGGCCATCAAGGCGAAGGTCGGAAGCGCCCGTATCAGTCGGATTTTGATGGGGATCTTGTTCAAGAGGTATCGGTCTTGCATGAACATGTCCATAGCACTGTGGTCGGACGTGGAATGAAGGAGGGCGGCAGTGGTGCCTGGCTTTATAGTCGTTTCACCTGGTTGGCAGCGACCCAGGAATTGAAGGAACTGGGCCAGCCTTGCCATTTGACGAAATGAAACAGTTTGCCACGTCGACGTTCCGTTTTCAAAATCTGCTCCACCGTGTAGTAGTCTTGCTGTGTTTTTACGACAGGCTGTAATTCCGTCTCGTGAAACGTCCCCAGCAACGGTTCCCCTTGACGATCTTCCAGTTCATAGACTCGCCGCTGTCGGGGTAGGCGCCGTTTAATCAAGAAGTGCTCATCGCTCCAGTTGGGCAAGTAACTTTTCTCGAACTTGCCCTTGACTTTACTGATCCGTACAGGGTCCCGGACCTTGTACACCGCCTTCGGCGTTCGCTGCGATGGCCTGGGGTACAACACACGCCGGACTTGGGCTTCATTGCGTTGGGTCACGGTAATGGGCGCTCTCTCTATACTCCGATGATAGGCTCGATTGTAACCCCTCGCAAGTTTCGGGAGAACATCGATGTACCGCCTTGTATTCTTATAGGTGAAATATTTATACATGCGGCCTTTGAATGTCCTGTTGAACCTTTCCACCACGGAAGCCTTGGTCTCGTTGTACGTATGGAAGAGAAACACCTTCTGGGCTTTCAGAAACTGTTGGAACGGTCTGTTGAGGAATTCCGTGCCTTCGTCGGGTTGCAAATACAAAGGTTTGCGCCCGGTCTTGAAGATGTCTTTGAACGCCGCTATGAGATTCGCCCCCGTTTTCGTCCGGATGGGTACCACCCACGCATACTTGGATAGGATATCGATGCACGTCAAGATATACCGATTCCCATCGTTGTGTTTGGCAAAGGCGCTCATATCGACCAAATCCGCTTGCCACTGGGCATCTATTCCTCCCATGATGACCCGGTTCCGTAGAAAATGGCGACGGACAGATCGATGTAAGGTATAGGTGTCTTGTTTTCTTAACCAATCTCGGACTTGGGCACGTTGTATCCCCTGGGGTTTGGCCGCTCGATAGAGAGCCGACAATGCACTATAGGCCGCCGGACTGTCGGGACTGTAGTATAAGTTATCCAACACCTTCTCCCAGCGCTTCATGGTGACAAAATGATGATGGACCCTGGCTCTATCGTTTATTTATAACGGGTATATCTTGGGCCGGAGTTTCTTTCTGATTTTCTTCGTGGGCTTCCACAGTGTCCATGGTAAATGACCAGTCCAACTCGTCTGATGACCGCTTGATAAGCACTTGATCCACATCTACCACGGCATCTTCCAATGCAGACCATAGATCAGGGTGAAGGGTAAAATGCACTGTACCCCCATCTAGCCGAGCCAATTGAGCAAAGAAAGGGCCGCGTCGGATGTACACATCGTGACACAAGTGGATGAGATCGCCGTCCAGTTCACCAGACAACACCCGTTTGAATTTGGTCCAGCCCTCTCGGGACAGACGAATGTGAGCCGGGCACGGTTGTGTAGGGTCCGCATCACAGATGTCTCCCACCTCCTCCATGATATCGACCTTATCCGCATACACGTGCAGGAAAACCTCGGGGGTCAAGCTGAGATACGCCAGTATCATATGCTCCGCCATGGTCAGTACGTGAATGGTACCAGATTTGACTGTCTCTCGTATTTATAGGGAGAACCCCGTGAGATCAAAAGGATCAGGTGGTCATATCACTGGGCTGGCTGAGTCTAGCCGGGTAATCAATGGCATCGTCGTCGGGTCCATGGCTAGACAGTTGTTCATTGGGTTCTGCCGCCGATTCTCTCAGGGCACGAGCCCACTCCAACTCGTCTGATGACCGCTCGTCCGGTGTAAACAGCTGGTCCACGATAGGCACCACTTTCTCGAAGGCTATCCACAGATCGGGGTCTAGGGTGAAGCTTCGCGTAGGATCTTGGTAGCGGCCCAGACGTGGGAAGAAGGGTCCACGGTATACGTAGATGGCATTGTCTATGTGGATGAGGTGTCCATCGAGCTCGCCGCTCAACACCCGTTTAAATTTGGTCCAGCCGTCACGGTGTATTGTAACCGTATTCGATACGGTCTCAGCGGGCGACCAGCAAACATCTCCACGGTCTTCCACGAGGGTGACTTTATCTTCATAGACGTGTAACCCCACCCGGGGTGTAAGGGGCAGGATGGCTCGTAGGACGGGCGACATGCTTGCTCCAATGACGATCGTTGAATGACACACACTCTGTCTGACCCTCGTATTTATAGTCAGGTCCCACTGTCAATACCACAGCGCCAGGGTCAATAGGGCACAGACTATTGTGAGGCCAACCAGCCGGCGCTGGTTCCGGCGTGAGCGCTGGTGGTCCATAGCCCGAGCATCAAGGATGGCTGTCATAGTCCAGTAGTGGTGAGTGATGGCAGACCTCTCCATCGAGTGCACTCTGTCGAGGACCGCTTCTGTGAACTCGTTCAGGATCTGGCGTCGCCCCTCGTTGTCGTCGCCATATGCAAACATGGACCGGACCACTGCTCGGTAACCCGTGAGTGAATTCACCACGGTGGCATGCTGTAAAATGCGTGTCGCATAGGGCTGGATCTCCGTCATGGCTCTGCAACCGTAGAAATGAAGGTGTGTGATCCAGAGAGACGTGGTTTATAGACCAGGTCACACATGCGCGCCTAGATGTAGCTCTACGGGTGTAGTCCGTGATACGTACTATTCTGATGGGTTATGTGGCTCCTATAGAGATAGTACCTTATCGACAATGGGGACTACTTGTTCCAAAGCCGTCCATAGATCGGGGTCCAGGGTAAAACCACCGTCGTTCAGACAGAGGAGTCGAGCGGAAAAGGGACCGCAGAAAATGTAGACATCGTCACACAGGTGAATGCTATCACCGTGCAGGTCACCCAACAACACCCGTTTCAAGGTAGTCCATCCTTCCGGTGACAAAGAGACGTGCGCTTTGGGTTCAGTCGTACACCAACACCTAAGTCCGCTATCGATGAGGTCCACTCGTTTGGGATACAACAATAGGGTGCAGTCCGGTGTAAGCCTCCGGGTAGCCACAGTCCCTTCTTTCACCTCGGGGTGTAGTAAGTCATCCACCTCGGGGAGTACATATTTCAGTGCCATCCATAAGGGTGGACAGAGTGTGATATAGGTACCTCCACTCTGTTCCAACCGGGGAAAAAGGGAATCCTCTCCAGCAGTGCGTATGTGCACACCGACTTCCACGTGCATGAAATCCCTTTCGGGCTCTTTTCCCTGTAACGATTGTGTCAATAGAGTCCAGCCTGATAGCGATAACAAAATCTTCACCTTCTGCGGTGCGTCTTGGACCAGCTCCAGGTGATCGTCATAGACGATCAGGGTGACGTCGGACGTCAGTTGGAATAACGCAAGCTCTGTTCCGCTCGCTGCCATGGTGGGGAATGAAAAGCGAACGGTGAGAGAGGTGGCTTTATAGTGTACCTGTTGGGTAGGGTTTTATACACCGTGCGTGGCACTTGCTATACTCGCTTGCGCCATAAGGTCAATAAGGTTAGAAATGCGCTTTTTTCTACTACGCCCTGTGACGGCCCTTCTTGAATGGGCGTAACCTGTGAACATCATAGGAATGCATGTACTAACCTGTCTGTGGGGTTTTTCCACAATGTCGTTCACCTTCGTGTCTATTCGGGTATCACGGAGGTGACCGAAGATGTCACGGCTCGGCCCTCGACTTGGGGTAGAGTGTGCTAAAAATACCACCAGCTCGCGTGCTATAAAAGGGAAGCGGCCTTGCCGTTTCATAAGACACTCTGTCAACCACCAAGATGTTCACTTGCACAACTTGCCAGAAGCAGTTTACTCGTCTAGATAATTTACGACGCCACGAGGCCTCCACCCACAACGATGCACGGTATACTTGCATAACCTGCGCACGGTCATTTAATCGGGAGGATGATTTACTGCGCCACGAACGCTCATTCCACGAGGGCGCGACGGAACAATGTAAGGATTGTGGTCAACGCTTCAAACGACGCAGTCAGTTAAGACGGCATCAGCGTTTGATTCATGTCCCGTCTCCACGGTTTTGGCGACAACTTCCTACTGAAGAGGAGCCGCGGAAGGTCAGACCCAGTGAAGATAAGCCCGGGGAGACGAACGCCACTGTTGATGCGATGACGGAGAGCCCGCCTATACCCACAGTTGGGAAGAGCCTGGATTTCCAACCGGACCCCACCGTTACGGTTTCGAGTCATACGCCATACATCGAACATTTTCTGGACGAGCCCATAAATGTTCCTAGCGATCTCTTACCCGAATATCATCCAGAGAGTGACATCTCTCGGCGCCATTGGACCATGACACGACACTGTTTCCACCGTCATCGCCCTATTCAAGATATCTACAATTTCCCACTGACCAAGCCCACCCGTCTACGCAGCTACGTGGAAACCATCTTCTATGACCAACCTACGGCCTTCACATTAAATGTAGCATTTGGGTACATCTTATGCCATAAGATGACGGGTGAATTGCGCTATTTCTATTCCAGTGCCATCCACCCAGTGTACGACCAACCGTTTACCATCATTGACCGGAGGTCACTAGAGATGATGCTGGACCAAGTGGAACAATTGGATGTCTTGGGATGGGCCCAACAACAACGACCCAACACCAAGTGGACAGTAAAGAGGGTGACCAATGTTACGTTTTTCCTTACCAAGGTGATCCACCACTGCCATCGGTTGAATGCGTCACTCGTGCACTGATGAATACCATAACATGTCGTACATACTCTCTATGTCTACATGCTGATCATTGACTTGAGCTCAGTAAACACGTGTACCTAATGTGACGGTGCGTTAAATAATAAAACATGGTGTTTGATATTTCAATTTGTTTTGCTGTGAACATACTAAACATACCCAGGGCGGCTCCCCAGCCTGGGTATGATGTAACATTGGGGATAATAAACTGTATGAACATTGCTGAACTTGTTGTTATTCACATCACCCCATTGACTTGATAGGCAGGTCCCAATAAGCCCGGGGACCAATATTAGTCCTTTTGGCTAGAGGTGATAGGGGTTTTCCCCTATTTTTCGATAAAGTCCGTGTTCCGTTTTTTTTTTCAGGAAAAATTTTACATGCACCCACCCATGACTGGATGCCCCTTCACCTAGGCTTCACATGGATACCGCATGCGCAGAATGCCGATATTTCAACCCCACACCCAGCCCATCAGATGCCCCCTCACATAGGCTTCACTTTGATACCTCACTCGACCCCATCGGACCATGCAGCGTATTTCCAGTCTAGGGACTACTTTTTCTCCGCGGAGGCAGACCGCATTACCGCCAGGACCGCATCACCGCGGAGGAATACATCCCCTTTTCCACACATTTCAAGATGGCCGCCCACACCGCCTCAAAAATTCAAGATGGCGGCCAAACTCAGTTGGCAGATCGAGTTGTCTCCCTTGCATCCAAAGTGTACAGATGGCGCCACTCCTCAAACCCTCCTCATGACGTCACTACATCCGGGTGAAATACGGCTTTAAAAGCGTAGACCCTACTACTAACATACCAAGCAGATAGCACATGCTGTACCAACGTTATAGCTTCCAACATAACAAGCAGATAGCAAACTCTGCACCAACGTTATATCTCTCAACATACCAAGCAGATAGCACATTCTGTACCGACGGTATAGCTCTTAACATTCATGAGTGGATTATATCATAACACCTTGTTCTACCATCTTCATTTTAGTAAGCCAATTTTTACGTCACCACTTCGAACTGCCCTTGATATTTCAGGCCCCATTCAATGTCCAAGAAACTTATAAATAGACACGAGACGTCACTGACGTCGGAACCATTTAAATTCCGAAATGTGTCCCAGAAGTGCGTTATTGATTGGCTGACCTACATATTGGGCCAATAGAACGACCATATTAGGGAGAATGAGGTCGCTACATGAGGATGATGTCACCACCTCACTCGCAATCCGTGTGTAGGTTCCTCTATCGTTAATATAGGTGAAATTTACACTTCGCATTTTGAACACTAAAGTTTGTCAGATATATCAAGGCATGTTGGAAGTGGGAACGTAGAAATTGACTTGATAAATGAAGATGTGTTCTACATCCCTCTGTCTTTAATCAGTGTAAACCTATCGACATATGATCTGACTGGAAAGGTACTTGACTGATAGCTTATCTACGGAACCACTCAACAGCTCTTTCCAAAGTTGCTGATGTGAAACGTATATTGACACGAACGCAAGGGCGGATCTACGGGGGGGGGGGGGGTGTCAGGGAATGGTCCAGACCACCCCCCACCCACCGAAACCTACAAAAAATTTATTTGGTGGGATCAGCGAACCATGGGATTCCATGTAGAAATGATGTCTTAAAATGATATGTAGAGTAAAACAAACTTGGATTATGGATTATGTAATTGGAGTATCTATAGGTGTATTCAACGTATTCAACATTATCGCTGCGAACACACCACCTGTCGTGGCTGTTTTATATCTGTTAAACCAGAAAGTCAAATGGAGTTGGGCATAATGTGTGATATTTTTCAATATCGGTGTGTGTTTATGCGAAACAAAAGTGAAAATAGAACCATAAATCTACTAACATTATGTTCAGATTTATTTCAGAAAAAACTCTTAAGACGCATCTTGGGCGATCTATAGGACCCCGAATCTTCTGGGGCCTATGCGACCACTGGACCCTCGCCTGTTGGGCTGTGAGGATTCCCTTATTTTAGCTTTGTTTAAATGAATCGTATCGGTATCATATTGGTTGCTAATGTTCCATGACGTAAAGGTCATTGTTTTGTATATGTCAAATATAACTAGAAAGTCAAATGGATTCAGGCATGAGGTGTGCTTTTTCTCAATATCGATGCGTGCATTTTAAATGCGAAACCAATGTGAAAGTAGAACCATAAATCTGCATACATTATGTTCAAATTGATTTTCGGGAAAACGATTAGAACGCATTTCCGGCGATCTAGGATGCCGAAACTTCCGGGGCTTAGGCCGCCCCTGGACCTTCGCCTGTTGGGCTGTGATAGTCGACCCCCACCCCCACCCCATGAATTGTTGATAGATCCGCCCTTGGAATGGGCCTATATAGCAACTCTAAAATGTAACCCCTACTAATTACGCTCATACTATTCAGCTTGTATCACTGACGTCCCTACTATCCTTGTCGAGAGTAGGGACGTCAGTGATACAAGCTGTTTATCAGCGTACTACTACTATGAATGCGAAACATTTTATTTTGATCGAGTAATTTAGTCTGTGTAAATACCCTGCGTTTGTATGTTCTATCTGATATATATGAGAAAAAATATAGGAATGTTGTTCGATGATCTATATTAGAGCCAATAGTTGTTTTTTAAATACAAATATCAATTATTCTAACACACCCATACTGTCATTCCGGATCAACTAAACCAAATTGAGACAAATCGAAAGACGTCATATTTTTCTGGATTCTGTTACACCAGCCCTTCATTTTCAAATCGTTATAATCTGCATTAATTAAGCAGGCGTGCGTGATTCACGAGATAATGTTACCTGGGATTAATGATTGATTTCCTCACAAAGAAATTACTTTTCTCTTCATAATTACTTTCGACAACAATTTGTACGTTCATACACAGATCATACACATATATTGCAAAAAGTTAGATAATATCAACAGTATAATATATATATTTTATATACTCGATGACTGCAGGCGAAAACGACGAGAAAGAAATCACTGAGATTCTTCGCTTATTACTTCAGTGCTAATCACGATATTGTACTATATTTATCAAACTCAGAAAAAACATACTTCCTAAAACTAATAAACAATTTTGGAGTATAAATACGAATTGTTCTAGTTTTACACAACGTTATATTACAGGATGTTAACACATGGACACATACTTTCTCGCAACTAAAATTCAACCAGGTAAGTCGGATCAATATAACGGAGTTAACTCATACTTGTTTGATCAAGTTTACATATAATGAGATACACTACATGTGAATAGCTAATATTGCATATATACGTAGCAAATTTACTGAAAAAGATATATATAGATATCATGGCAGTCATTACATTATCATGATTTAAAATGAAAGATATAAAGGCGTTTGGTCTGATTGTGTATTAATAGGATACTGCTAAATTGATGTAATATTATATTACTTTGTTTCACCGACCCCAGTGAATAACAAACAAGTTTCATAGTTTACGTTCACTGGTTTGCCTGTTTTGATTCTGCAGTGCGTCTCTCTTCCAGACATAATTTAATCACCATGGGGGTCAGACGAATCCATATGTTACTCTACGCTATGACGTCATTGCTCGTGCTTGCACAGGCACAATTTCCCCGCCGGCGGGGAAATGCATTAGGAGGAGGTTTCCGATCGGAAGGTCAGTAAGATTATATTATTATACTTCATCTTCTGTATTTCTGTAAGCCCATAATGCCCGACAGCTTTAAAGGCTCAGAACTGCTCCGAGAGGAAACAATTGTACGTAATATATAACTGCTTGTTGTACTTAACACAATTTTCACGAGATTCGAATATTGAATTAGACGAGGAACACCCAGATAAGATTTTGTGAATCTCCATCTCAATCTCAAATTTCTGAAGCCAGTTACTTGAAACTTAGGCAGGATCAAGTGTTTTCAAAGACAATTTAAGCGGTTTCTTTCTCTGAATATACCATGTATATATGACACAGACATCGTATCCATTAATAATAATCAATATCTGGCTTCCTCCAGTCAATACTCGGGACAATGACACATTTTTTCGAGATAACAACGCTTCTAATTCTATGGTCATGAGACATAGCACTTCCATACTATGGCCATAAGACAGCGCGCTTCCACTCTATCGTCCAAAGAAGTAACAGGCTTCGAAATGATCGGTTATTGAAAGCGTCGATCTGTATATAGTTGTATTTGTAACAGAGCATATATGTCAGCCAAAACGGTTGCACAATTGATACCCATTGGAATATTTATGCTGTTGATATGTCGTGCTGCAAAATTTCACATATGTCATATTAATGAGAAAGTCATTAACTCTAACTCTATGAATAATGACACATCCCACGGATGACATCCCTGATGACCCTAAGACACATCACAGCCACACTATGGTTCTAATTCAGAGCACTTCCATATTATGGTCTTACATACATTCGTCTAATCCGTCATTCGATATTCAGTCATCCACGTCCATAATCCAAAGACTTAATACATATAACAATATTACCACCAAATTAATCAGTCATAGTATATATAGGCTACTTTCCTGCAAGAGAGACGAGGTCAACAGTTTTCAGTGATCCAGGAAAGACATCAAGATGTTCCCAAGATATCAAATTCGTATCGCTGATCAGTATCAGTGGATCAGTTGTCTATGGACAACTATATCCCGTGTCCCTTGTCCGACGATAGAAGTGGTTGTCCATCGCGATTATAACTAAGTCTTATTAAGGGCTGTCCGTCGCCTAGGAATAGTTGTCCAATATCAGGTCCCATCATATAAAGTGGCCCAATAAGACAATGATATTATGTGTAGCTAATAAATGAATGGTGGTAACCCTACCATGTCTAGATCTCTTGGGGTAGAGGGCTGAAACTTTCCATACCATATATTTGAGTCAAACTCTATAACGAAATGCAAAATAATTCAAGATGGCCGCCATAATCACGTCACAGTGACGTTATCTATTCGGAAGCATTGTTCGATTTTTTTATTTTTTTTTTAATTATTCGACATTTTATATCAAAAACTAATTAATATGATAGAGAATAATTAGTTTTGGCAAAATAAATAACTTTTATGCTCATTTAGGCGAGAAAAACAAGAAGAAAGAAAATGAACAGAGATAACCGAAAACACAATTTTCTATGGGTACTTCGTGACCGTCATTTTACCGTGATCCTTTGCACATAGGATTATGCAAATAGTTTAAAAGTGACAGTAAAAAAGATTCCCTAGAAAGTCAGAAAGTTTCAGCTGTCTTGCTCTCTTCGTACTCACCCGTATAAATAGTATTAATACCTAGTAAGGAGCTGAAAGAGTGCACACTATATATGAACACAGTCTCTTGTGACGTAATCAAATTCAAAATTCGCATCTGAATGTTTGGGCTGAATTTTTCAATCAAATTTTTTCAATTTCAATTTCATGCAATATTCCCGCAAAAATCCTGTTTGACACTTCCATACAGAAAAAACAATAATTTATAAGAAATACGGCTAAAACACAATGTCCAGTCAGACCTTATATGGGTGCCATTTTCAATAGACATCTGATTGTCTGACATGAGGGTCATTATGCCGCCCCACCCCGGCCTAGTGGGGTTAACCCTACCCGGGGGGAGGGGGCAAGCAAAAAATAATGGTTAAATTCAAAATGGCGGTCATTTGAGTAACAGAAAAATGACGTTTTCTTCATTTTTCTTCAAGGAAAAGTGGGAAAAACTATTTCATTTCACATCAGACTATTATCTATTCATTTATCATGCAGTGTTTGTGAAGAACTGACATACAAAAATGCCGTTTTTGAATATGACGTCACTGGATTCTTACTACATTTTCTGATAGAGCTAAACCCAAGGGTATAATGTGGTAAGTTTCAAGGGGTAAGATATATATTTAGAGAGGGTGGCTTAAATGTCAAATCTCGACAGATATATCTAGGGATATGTAAACGGTCACGTGCAAATGTGTGTAAGTGAATAGTGTTGTGAAAACATTATTTAGCCCTAGCCCCCAAATCCTAACTTCACCGTCTCAGATTTGATTCCATTGACGTAATCATATATAGATGCAGAGCATCATGGGTAAATTCTAAATCGCGATCATGAGCTCTGGAAGTGGCATTTACATTTTTTTTTAAATCTTTCTAAATGTTTTTTTTTTGATTAAAAGAATTATATGTATCATATTTATTAGTTTCCGACAGAATAATGATAATTGGCTAAAATGAGTTTAAAACTACCTTCAGTCAATGTGACGCCATCAGAGTGGCTATTGCTAATATTATTGCATTATCTTGTCAAGTTTCACCTCCTAACCGAAACGGATAAACATATGGATATTCAGGGAAGTGGGGGTCTAGTATACTAAGAAAAGTCATCCTTACTGATTTCCTTCTTAAAGGCTGAATATTTCTTTGAGAAAGTGTCGTTTCAACCTAGGAATAAAATGATATGAGGTGAGGAGAGGTGGGGGGATACGACATTCCTACCTCGGTAGAGATCAACACCAAATGCCCAAGTGACTTCGTCGTTAGGGTTACTTGGCAGTTCTGATGTTTCAATATGTTAAATTTGTCTGGGAGCAAGCAGATTCGGATTCAACACCCTCGGATTAACCTGAAATACAAAATTCCGCAACATCTATACCTCCAGTGTCTATTTCAAAGTCAGAATTGTTTTATTTAGCCTCTTCCTTAATTATGCAGGCCTACGTCGAGTATTTTAAGAGCGAAATATGTTGTATATTAAAAAAAGTACATCAGTTCAACAAAAACACTGTTGATTGTGATCAGAAGAAACTGACGAATAATACGCAAAATATATTTGGAAAATAGAACTAAACAATAGGATAATTAAAATATATGTAACAAAAATCCACAAATGATCCATAAAAAAAGTTAGAATGGAAAATATGATAATGTGTCGTATTAAAAATGTAATGTGGCGCAGATGGGATTCGAACACACAACTTATTGAAACAGGCTCTTCTATATTACCGCGCCTCTTTCCTCTGGACCACTTGGGACAGCTGCCGAGCTGTTGAAAATTTGTCACGTAATCGTGACCTAGATTGTCTGATAACACGATGAACAGCACGTCTAGAGGGACACCAAATATCGCTAGTGTTGTAATAAGACAGGTTGAATAGTTGTCCGGACGCAAATATAATATATAATGCATTACAACATGTACATGAGTAATAAGTATCGGTGGCCAACTGGTACCTGGAACTGGGCGTCTCCGGGAGACATCCAGGTTCAGTCAGGCCAACCACTGCCAGGTACCTGTACTGTGAGACAACCATTATTGCTACATCGGCAGATCTCTCCAAAAAGGGATACTTTAAGATGTCGAAATTGTAATCATCTCTCATGTCATAAAGTTGCCGAGAGAGAAGGCCCGATTCATCTTTATAGAGATACGGGTCTAAACATGATGTGCCAATCGGGATATCTGTAGTTTCCTTCAAATCCAGTGAGGGTGGGCATATAGCCTTAACTGCATCATTTATACAGCGTTTATCCGAGAAGATTGTCTGTACAGTGTTCGGGAAAAGAGACCAACGAGTTCTGAAATGATCGGTTTTTTTGAAAGCGTAAATCTGCATATAATCGTATTCATAAAAGAGCTGATGTCTCAGCCAGAAGGGATGCAAAACTAATACCCATTGGAATACCTATATGATGTTGAATTGTCGTGCTGTCAAATTTCACATAGATGTTATTAATGAGAAAGTCAAGCAAATCTATCAACAAAGTTACATCCCATGAATGATATCCCTTGTATCCCCTGTCTTCCTAAGACGCATCACTTCCACAGGATGGTTCTAAGACACAGGACTTCCACAATATGGTCCTGAGATAAAACACTGCCACACCATGGTCTTGAGATACAACACGTCCCCACTATCGTCCTAAGATACCACCCTGTGGCACTATGGTCCTAAGATACAGCACTGCCACGCTATGGTCCTAAGATACCACCCGCCAAACTTTTATCCAATGATACAGTACTGCCACAGCACTTTGGTCCTGAGATACAACACTACAACACCATGGTTCTAAGATACAGGATAGCCACACTATGGTCCTAAGTTACAGCACTGCCACACTATGGGCTTAAGATACAACACTGCAATACTATGATCCTAAGATATAACACTTCCACACTATGATCCTAAGATACAACGCTGCCACACTATGGTCTTAAGTTACAGCACTTCCACACTATGATCCTAAAATACAACACTGCCATACTATGACCCTAAGGTACAACACTTCCACACTATGATCCTAAGATACAACACTTCCACACTATGATCCTAAGATACAACACTGCCACACTATGGTCCTAAGTTACAGCACTTCCACACTATGATCCTAAGATACAACACTGCCATACTATGATCCTAAGATACAACACTTCCACACTATGATCCTAAGATACAACACTGCCATACTATGATCCTAAGATACAGAACTTCCACACTTTGATCCTAAGATACAGCACTGCCATACTATCGTTCTAAGATACAGCACTACCTCACTATGGTTTTAATTACAACACATCTAAGGGGAGTGGAAAGAGGTGCCGACATACTGACAGAGCCACATGACTTCACAGTATAGTCTTTCGGTTACCCTATTCTAAAGCACATACCAAGAATCTAACGATTCGTGATATGTGTTGTATCTCAGGTATGCTTTTATTGTACCTGTTCAAGTGGCAACTTGGATGATATGACCACACGACCCCAAGCACCGGCATAAGCGGTATTAGATACAAATCTAGAGAGCTATGATGGAAATGCTCTGACAACTCGTATATTGGTAATTGGTCAGCTGTTTCGCTGTGACAACTCGTAGACTGGGGATTGGTGAGCTGTATCGTCGTCATATGAAATGACGGCATTTAACACCAAAGGCTAGTCTGTAAGGCCCGATGTCGACCCAGCATCAACTTCCCACAAATGGCAATCTAAGTCACTGCACAGCAACACTATGGTCCTAAGATACAGCACTTCCACACTATGTTCCTAAGATACAGCACTTCCACACTGTGGTCCTAAGATACAACACTTCCACACTATGGGCCTGTGATACAGCACTTAAAAACTATGGTCGTAAGATAAAGCACTTCCACACTATGGTCCTAAGATACAACACTTCCACACTATGGTCCTAAGATACAACACTGCCACACTATAGTCTTAAGATACAACACTGCCACACTATGGTCCTAGGAGACCACCCTACCACACTATGGTCCTAAGATACCACCCTGCCACATTATGGTCCTAAGATATAGCACTTCCACACTATGGTCCTAAGATACAGCACTTCCACACTATGGTCCTAAGATACAACACTTTCACACTATTGTCCTAAGATACAGCACTGTCACACTATGGTCCTAAAATGCGTATACATGAGCTACTTTCAACAAAGAAATATAAAAGAGCGAGATCCAACATTCAATAACCAGGCTTATGACTCTTCAAATAAAACTAGAGTTTTGTTGTTACGGATTATGAAACCTCAGAATGGCCTCATTCATGCTAGACCGTATACCTAGACACATGGGCTTTCTTTTCGAAAGACCAATACTCAAATTAAAACATCTGCACGTATGTATGTGTCATAGTGTATTTATATGACCTGGTATATCTGCATTCGATGGTGTAGCTACACGTCTTAGTGTATCTACATGTATATGTCATGGTGTATCTATATGTCATAATGTATCTATATGGCATGATGTATCTACATGTCATAGTGTATCTATATGTTATAATGTATCTCATGTCTCGGTTTATCTATATGCCATGGTGTATCTACATGTCATGGTGTGTCTATATGTCATGGTTTATCTACGGGTAATGGTGTATCTATATGACATGATGTATCTATATGATATGATGTATCTATATGCCATGGTGTATCTACGGGTAATGGTGTATCTATATGACATGATGTATCTCATGTCTCGGTTTATCTATATGCCATGGCGTATCTACATGTCATGGTGTGTCAATATGTCATGGTGTATCTACGGGTAATGGTGTATATATATGACATGATGTATCTCATGTCTCGGTTTATCTATATGCCATGGTGTATCTACATGTCATGGTGTGTCAATATGTCATGGTTTATCTACATGTAATGGTGTATCTATATGACATGATGTATCTATATGCCATGGTGTATCTACGGGTAATGGTGTATCTATATGACATGATGTATCTATATGCCATGGTGTATCTACGGGTAATGGTGTATCTATATGACATGATGTATCTATATGCCATGATGTATCTACGGGTAATGGTGTATCTATATGACATGATGTATCTATATGCCATGGTGTGTCTACATGTCATGATGTGTCTATATGTCATGGTTTATCTACGTGCACTGGTGTATCTATATGAAATGGTGTATCTATATGTCGTGGTGGCATCAATCAACCTAAATTCAATGCTCTTCTCAAGATGAGAATTCCCTGTAATCTATCTATTATTCTATCTATTCAGCTCCATGTGGAGAAGCCTTCGTCACTCCTGCACCTGCCACCGGTGCCCCTCCTCTCCAACCGTCATTGGTGAACCCTCCTCTCCAACCGTCATTGATGAACCAACAACCTTTTGGGCCTGGAGGACCTACCCTAGCCCAAATGTATGGGTTACCTCCGGGTATGACTCTGCTGCAAGCAAGCATGCTAGAGTTGGATCTAAACAGCCCGTATGATCTGGATCCCCCTGATTTCGGGTTGTCTTCCCGAGCGGCGGTAGGTAGGACTGCAACCCGAAGGGTGCGCCGTCAGGGCAATGCTCCGCCCCCACCGCCAAGAACGGGCCCTACAAACAGAAGATATACAGGTTTCCGGGTCTGCCAGTGCGACAGTGCTGAGGATTGCAATTTGATACCAACAAGCCAAGGTAGACAGTACGCGGGACAGTGCAGATTTGGACTTGTATGTTGCTGCCGCCTCCCCTAGCTGTGATAAACATATCATATGCTAGTTTTGAACGCACAGTGGGTTTTCATCTATCTCTATAGATAGTGTGATAGTAGACATACTTATTCTCGAGCTATTTCCAAACTTCAGACGATTCTCCACATGAGATGAATTAACTGTTAAAGATTTGCTGGACAAACTCGGAAGATTAAATGAAGTAGAAATGCATTGTATCTTGAGGAACGGTTTTTTTAGTGTAAAACGCCTACAACGGGATCATTCTATTCTACAGCTAATCCCATTGCAGCCAATAAAATACTTACATGCACATGCAATCCTCGGAATTTAGAAAAGTATATTTATCCATGAACGCCGAAAGATCATCCTGGAAATATTACAAAACTCAGTTGCTGGTGATTAGATCGTTTATCGCAGGAAATGCTCAGATTTGATCCTTTATTGCAGTAACTGCTCAGTTGATGGTGATTAGATCGTTTATTGCAGTAAATGCTCAGATTAGATCCTTTATTACAGTAACTGCTCAGTTGCTGGTGAACAGATCCTTTATTGCAGTAAATGCTCAGTTTCTGGTGCTTAGATCCTCTATTGGAGTCAATGCCCATTTACTGGTGATTACATCCTTTATTGTAGTAAATGCTCTGTTACTGCTGGTTAGATCTTCTATTAGAGTCAATTCTCAGTTACTGGTGATTAGATCCTTTATTGCAGTAAATGCTGCTGCTGATCAGTTCCTCCACTGAAGTAAATACTCAGTCATTGGTGATTAGATCCGTATTGCAGTAAATGCTGAGTTGCTGCCGATTAGATCTTATAATGAGGCTAGTTCTTAGTTATGGTGATTAGATCCTTTATTGCAGTAAATGTTCAGTTACTGTCGATTAGATCCTATAATGAAGTCTATACTCAGTTACTGGTGACTACGTCATTTATTGCAGTAAATGCTCAGTTACTGGTGATTAGATCGTCTATTGGAGTAAATGTTCATTTACTGGTGATGAGTTCTTTTATTGAAGTAAATGCTCAGTTATTGGTGATTAGATCCTCTTATGAAGTTAGTTCCCAGTTTAGATTAGATCCTCTACTGAAGTAAATACTCAGCCATTGGTGATTATAGTCTGTCCATTTTAATTAGTCGTCTACTTTGAAGCTTGTCAAAAATCAGTAGATGAGTTTGCATAAAATTTCTTTTTTGCAGCGTGTAGAACAAACTGAACTCTACAAATTGACTACCATTTCTCCGTGATATCGATAATATATCACGCTTGAAATAACTTTGTAATTCTCTCCATATAAAACTCCTGTACAGTTGTTTCATGTACCGGGCCTCAATTACATAAGGAGACATCATAATGTATTCGTGTTTACTAGCACAAAGGTCAACAATACCGTGTACGGTCATAGAGGTGTGTCCGGTTCATCATTCGGCAATTTCACTGGGCATGGAATATAAGCGACACTCTAACGAACCGCCTGTTATTACTTAATACGGAATCAATGACCTTTGTTCCAGTGGGTTTGAATACAATATGACGTCTCTCTATGTAATTGAGGCCTAGTACATAAACAACTGTACTGGAGTTTTATATGGAGTGAATTAAAAAGTTATTTCAAGCGTGATATATTATCGATATCAGGGAGAAATTGTAGTCATTTTGTAAAGTTCAGTTTGTTCTGCACTCTGCAAAAAAGAAAATCGTTGCAGGGTTAACTATTGATTTTTGACAAGCTTCAAAATAGACGACTAATTAAAATGGACAGACTTTAGATTCTTATTGCAGTGAATGCTGAGTTACTGCCGATTGGATCCTATAATGAGGTTAGTTCTCAGTTATGATGATTAGATCCTTTAGTGCAGTAAATGCTCAGTTACTGTCGATTAGATCCTATAATGAAGTCTATACTCAGTTACTGGTGACTACATCATTTATTGCAGTAAATGCTCAGTTACTGGTGATTAGATCGTCTATTGGAGTAAATGTTCATTTACTGGTGATGAGTTCTTTTATTGAAGTAAATGCTCAGTTATTGGTGATTAGATCCTCTTATGAAGTTAGTTCCCAGTTTAGATTAGATCCTCTATTGAAGTAAATACTCAGCCATTTGTGATTAGATTCTTATTGCAGTAAATGCTGAGTTACTGCCGATTAGATCCTATAATGAGATTAGTTCTCAGTTATAGTGATTAGATCCTTTATTGCAGTAAATGCTCAGTTACAGTCGATTAGATCCTATAATGAAGTCTATACTCAGTTACTGGTGACTACATCATTTAATGCAGTAAATCCTCAGTTACTGGTGATTAGATCTTCTATTAGAGTAGGCCCTCGGTGGCCGAGTGGTCTAAGGCGCTTCGCTGGTGACCGCTAGCCTCACACCGCTGATCCAGAACGGGTTCGAGCCCAGCTGGTCCATGTGTGAAAGTTTGGCAGTTACTTGCCGAAGGGCGGTGGTTCTCTCCGGGTACTCCGGCTTCCTCCACCAACCAAACTGACTGTCACCATATGAGTGAAACAAACTTGAGTGTGACATTAAGCCAAATTCCCTCCCTCCCTCCCTCTATTAGAGTAAATGTTCATTTACTGGTGATGAGTTCTTTCATTGAAGTAAATGCTCAGTTACTGGTAATTAGATCCTTTATTGAAATAAATGCGCAGTTACTGATGATTAGACCCTCTATTAGAGTGAATGTTCATTTACTGGTGACGAGTTCTTTTACTAAAGTAAATGCCCAGTTACTGGTGATTAGATGATATAATAAAGTCAATACTCAGTTACTGCTGATTAGATGCTTTATTGCAGTAAACGCTCAATTACTGCTGGTTAGATTATTCATTGCAGTAAATGCTCAGTTACTGGTGATGAGATATATTATGGAAGTAAATGCTCGGTTACTGGTGATGAGATTTTCTGATGAATTCGATACTTAGTTACTGGAGATTAGATACTTTATTGTAGTATATGCTCAGTTTCTGTCGATTAGATCGTCTAATGAAATTAATACTCAGTTACTGGTGATTAGATCATTTATTGCAGTAAATGCTCAGCTACTGGAGATGTGATTCTTTCTGGCATTAAATGCTCAGTTACTGAAGATTCGATCATTGTTGCAGTAAATGCTCAGTTACTGCTGTTTAGATCCTCTGTTGGAGTAAACGATCAGTTACTGTCGATTAGATCATCTAATAAAGTCAGTACTCAGTCACTACTGATTAGATCCTTTATTGCAGTAAATGCTCAATTACTGCTGGCTAGGTCCTTTACTGGAGTAAATGCTCAGTTACTGGTGATGAGATATATTACTTAAGTAAATGCTCAGTTACAGGTTATTAGATCTTCTAATGAAGTCAATACTCAATTACTGGTGATTAGATCATTTATTGCAGTAAACGCTCAGTTACTGGTGATGCGATTCTTTATTGCAGTAAATGCTCAGTTACTGGTGATGAGGTTCTTTATTGCAGTAAATACTCAGTAGTGTGGGTGCTCACTGTAGTAAAATACTTCAAATCAATTCAAAACTTCTCAAATGTGAAGCGGTACGTTAACTTACGTTTAGTTGATAACAACGAATACATCTATTATCGGGAGTGTGTTCATTTTTTCTACTCGTAAGGCTTGTTCAGGGTATCAAGAATCAATTGCATAGGCTGACATCATGAATCAGTAATTGTCGTGGTCAGTGGTCGTGTAGACTTATCCCGTTTCCAACCAAACAACCGAATGATAAAACGCATAAACCTGTAATGAACTTATCAAGCCTGCTTGACCTTTTTCAGCGAGAAAAAAAATAACACGGCCTTCTTGGCCTTTGTGAGCGAGAAATAAATAGAACGGTCTTCCTGGCCTTTGTTAGTGAGAAAAAAGCTGTGACGTCAGCGTATACAATTGTGTCAACTATGTTTATATCACTTTTTAGAGTTACGGTCTCTGTATAGCAATTGGGGGCCGATTTTAATGAAAGATAATCAACAACAGAGCGTGATTCCTGTCGAGACGTATGGCAACTGAGAATTAAAAAAATTATTTTCTCAGCAGGAAGTGATTCATTAATTAAGCTGTTGGATAAGTTCATTAATTAGTATCGGATCTAAAGAAAACAGTTATAACAATCAAAAACGCTTGGGTTCATTTTTATTCTTTTATTCACGTTTACGTGTTAACTGGGCTTCTGCAGTATCAACACCGAATCATTCAGATTATTTGAATATGAATTGCAATGCCTTATGTAACATTTCAATATCCGTATAATCGAATAATTTAAGGGAAACTTTCACCAGAGTTACTTGTGTCTGCAAACATCAGGTCCAAAGGTTGGCGAAATAGTTTGTTTTCATGTTCAGGCAGGTTTTTTTGCTGCTCCGGTGGGCCAATTCGAGCTGTTATTGGTGATTGACACTGTACAATGCATGCAATCCGGAAAATGGTCTGTGTCTTAACTCGACTCAAAAAGAGTTATCTGTCATGAATTTCTAAATTTCTTTTCTTTCTTTATCTTAATTAACCTCACGAACGCGCTATAATTACCCACTCTTAGAAAACACGAGATGACGTTAAAAGTTAAAACATACATATAAATAGATTTACTTTGAAGTTGTCAATTTAAATCTGGATAATTGAGAAAAAGTGGGGAGAAAGATATCTGCCTCTTACAGGACGGTGGGATTTCTAAGGTGCTTTCGACTCACAGGTAATTATGTCATCTGAAACACCGTAGATATTATTTCAGTGCAAATATTATCTTCAAATTGAGGTCAATAATCTATGTGAAAAAGCAACGGGTTAAAATTACGTAAATTCGAGAAAGTGTCAAATCTAGCTTGAGATGTGTGTTTTTTGGAAATTTTTCTCCTCATCCAGATACTAACATGTTATACGAAACAAAGTTTTCGATGGCTGACGCGAAACTTCCGAGCGCGGGAGGTCGATGACTGACTACTAAATGTCCGTTCTATTGCTTATATTATGCTCGACAACCATATGAAAGATATTCTGAAACATTTCACCAAAGTAAATGATGGGTCGTAAACGTGATTGCAAATTATTTTTCAAATAAAGAATAACTAAAATGTGCTCATTCCCATACATATGGTTGCTATGACATTGTGCTGAATAGTTCAACCCATAATTACAAATTCTTTGCAATACTTGAACATTTTTCTGATATAGTGCCAATTGCCCAGTGTCCACTGATGGCCCATGCTGCCATCTAGACTCTGCCTCATCCCAGAGCTTACATTTCTTGGATATAAGTTAAAATAAAGATATTCCCAGTTGAAGTCGCAAATGATTCAGAATTTAGACCAGACTGCAAAGAATCACAGTATTCATTAAAGTCTTTTAATTACTAGCAAAACCTACCCTACCTTAGTAATATTTGAAAGTCGCATGGAAAAATCAAAAGCGAATACACCAGCAACTCATTCAAAACCAAATGGTCTGAGTTGAAGAAGAAGGAGGGGTCCATGCACTCCTCGTTTAATTATCACTATTGCTGGAGCTTCCACAATCGCTGAAAGTAAGAGCTGAAACTTTATGACTTTATGGCTTATCATACTGAGGCATCATACAGCAGATCTGCGGAATCTGTCCGACGAGGCATCATGGGGAAATTTCCAAATGGCGACCATGATATTCAAATTAATCCAAAATTACGCACTCTCATGAACCGAACTTTCATTTAATGAACTTCTCGTCGAAGCAAGTTTTCTGAAGGTGATAAATTAAAGCAAAGAGCCCGAATCATGTACATGTACATCATTACTCACTATAGACATTACTACAGTTTTAATACAGGATGGGAGCCACTCCGCAAATATTAGCGAAAAGCATTTTGTAGATCAATAATTCGATATATATCTATTCATGTCATCATACTCTACACTATCATGAAATGTGGTTTCCATTTCAAACCACCGTATCACTTTCTGATGACTAACATAAATCCCATGTTTGTACTAAGTTCAAAGACGAAACATTCCCTTCTTCCACCTAGACAAAAACAAGAGATCAAATCCACCCTCCAGTAGACAGTCCTCGTCCGCGAAGAATGCCCTGGTCAGTATGAAAGTATAGGTGTCATATCTGCCCACCAGTAGGCAGTCCTCGTCCGTGAAGAATGTGCGGGGCAATATGAAAGTATAGGCGTCATATCCGTCCTCCAGTAGGCAGTCCTAGTCCGTGAAGAATGTCCTGGTCAGTATGAAAGCATAGGCGTCATATCCGCCCTCCAGTAGGCAGTCCTCGTCCGTGAAGAATGTCCTGGTCAGTATGAAAGCATTGGCGTCATATCCTTCCTCCAATAGACATTCCTCGTCTGTGAAGAATGTCCTGGTCAGTATGAAAGTATAGGCGTCATATCCACCCCCAGTAGGCAGCCCTCGTCCGTGAAGAATGTCCTGGTCAGTATGAAAGTATAGGCGTCATATCCACCCCCCAGTAGGCAGCCCTCGTCCGTGAAGAATGTTCTGGTCAGTATGAAAGTATAGGACGTCATATCTTCCCTTCACTAGGCAGTCCTCGTCCGTCAAGAATGTCCTGGTCAGTATGAAAGTATAGGCGTCATATCCGCTCTCCAGTAGACAGCCCTCGTCCGTGAGGAATGTCCGGATCAATATGAAAGTATAGGCGTCATATCCTTCCTCCAGTAGGCTGTCCTCGTCCGTGAAGAATGTCCTGGTCAGTATGAAAGTATAGGCGTCCTATCCGCCCTCCAATAGACAACCCTCGTCCGTGAAGATTCTCCGCGTCAATGTGAATGTATAGGCGTCATTTCCGTCCTCCAGTAGGCAGTTCTCGTCTGTGAAGAATTTCTATAAAGTTTCACCCACTGGTGCAAGGCCAAACCCTTATTTGTACCCCTACACTGTCACTAGACGCGGTTTCAAATAATCCGTGTACCTGATTCGCTCAATTTCAATGCCAACCTTTCGCCCTTCGACCTATTACCTGTAACCTTTGACATTGACCTTCTGGCGTCCTTCTTCCGTCATTATTTCCTTATTAAGTAGCAAGTAGTATACCCCCGTGTCCATCCGCACGTCAGAATTTACGTGGGACGCACGTCGGCAATTTAAGCCGAAATTACAGGTTTACATTACATTTTACCTGTATATGGTGAGATTCTGCTGGTGGACGTGTTGTCAGAGCATTTCCATCATAACTCTCCAGATTTGTATCTAATACCGCTTATGCCGATGCTAGGGGCCGTGTGGTCATGTCATCCAAGTTGCCACATGAACAGGTACAATAGAAGCGTACCTCAGATACAACACATATCGTTAGATTCTTGGTATGTGCTTTAGAATAGATTAACCGGAAGACTATACTGTGAAGTCATGTGGCTCTGTCAGTATGTCGGCAGCTCTTCCCACTTCACTTATATGCGTTGTAATTCATAATTCAGCCGTCGTCCATTAAAGAATATCTGCGTCCAAAATCCTAAAACCTATTACATATTCCATATAACAGCATTAGCACTAATTCAAAAGGACAATCATAGTATACATAAACATAGGCTAGTTTCCTGCACGAGAGAAGCAGTCAACAGTTTTCAATGGTGCCAGTGTGGAGGCTAAGAATGTTCGGCGGCTACGAGTGTCCGGCCCCTATCTTCTAACCCAGCTAGGACATTTTTCTCCACATTGGGGACAAGTATCCGTCCTTGGTTGCAATATAAAAGGATATGAAAAGGGACACTAATCACCAGGACATTCTTATCCATCACACCGGCAAAACTTCATGAAGTTCCCAAAAAATCCAATCCGTATCGCTGATCAGTATTCTTAATCCATATGATATTCGTTGTAAAGTCATCATCTAGAGAATGATGTATCTCAGTCATGTTTTGATTACGACTGTTCATATGAGCACAATGAGGATCTTGAAGTACATGGGATCTTACGGCCTCTAGCTGGGGGTTAATCAGAATTAGACACAAATTACGAAAGGCATCGCCATAGATCTTGCCCGCTACGCTCGTATTTGGCTATCAGCATGCGATATGTATGGTGGTATACCCCTGTTTTATAAGTTTCTGCAATAATGTTTCGTGATGTTGGTTAAAATTGTCACATTTAACACAGGATCTAGAAAATGGTGAGATATGTATACGCCATGTGCAGGTCCCATTGAAATATTACTGTCCAGAAAGGGAGAGTTTACGATTTCCAAATTGTAATCAACTCTTTTGTCATAAAATCGACGAGAGAGAAGGCCTGTCTCATTCTAAATATGATGTACCGATAGGGCTATCTGTAGTTTCCTTCAAATTTAATGAAGGTGGATATCTATCCTTCACTGCGTCATTATATAGCGAATATCCGCGAGTCTATATAGCGTTTGGTGAATGAGAGGGAATGGGGTTTGAATTGATCGCTGTTTGAAAGCGCCTGCATATAGTCATTTTTTCATAAGAAAACAGATTTAGATCAGCCAACATGGGTGCAAAATTAGTACTCATTGGAATACCTATATGCTGTTGATGTATTGTGTTGCCAAATTTCACATCGATATTTTTAATGAGAAATTCAAGCAACTCTATAAACAGAGAAACATCCCATGAATGATATCTCTTGTACGTAGTAGAGCTAAAGAATGCTTTATGGCTTCTGATATTAATATATCTACGATCAGTTTTCTTGAACACAGATACTATTAATGAAGTTAGATGGTCAACAAGGTCCGGATACATGTCTGTATGGTATGTGACATTTGGCATCACGTTCTTCCGCAAGACATTTTGAGTTTTTCAATATCCACATCCATTCAACGCCAGGGTTTTTAGAAATAGTGGCGCAATACCTTTCCCAAAATGTTTTTACCTTCAGAAGGGCCCTCGTCAACAGGTTTGAAAGGATCTTCTGGCCGTCTTACAGCGTCAGTATAGACTGATCGTACTCTGTCTTAGCGTCGAACAACTGTTCTTGAATATGACATGTTGCAGTATAACGGAGTATAATAATGAATGTAACATCTTAACACCTCGCAAACTTACCCTGTTTTTTGTTATTGTTTCTTTCACTCTCGTCCATTTGTACACCGCGTCTCTCTCTCTCTCTCTCTCTCTCGCGATCTCTCTCTCGCGATGTGAATTCCATTTCGAGAAAGTGCAGCCATATGGCGTAAAGTATTTTTCTACTTTTATTTATTTATTTGATCCTATTTATACAGGATAACCTGTTCAGTGAAGAATACTGATCAATCGATAAAAATATTCACCCAATAATAATACGATACATACAGCCTCAGACTCATGAAGTTTTAAATTTCGAAACATAATCTTTTTTTAAAAAAATCCACAGTATTCCAGGTTATCCATCCATATACGCTATTCCATGCCCTAATATTTCCAGCACGCGAAATCAGAAAAAAAATATTTGCGGGGAATGCGGCTTCCACGTACCAGACTGGACATGCTAGTGGGGAACCCTCAATCCCATGTTAATTAGATTAGTGAAGTTAACGTCCTACCAATGCAAAATTGAGCTCTACATCGTGCTTGGTAGCGACAGAATCCAGAAAATGGAAGCCAGAAACTATAGCCCTTGAGAAAACAAATGCGTGGGATTGAGGGCAGATCACGTGTCATAATAGTTCCCTCATATGGATAATTTGAGGTCGAGATTGCTGTGTAGTAAGTTATTTGTTATAAATCGGTGTAAATTTCGAATGTATTATATGCTGCCAGTTTTATCGTCGAAATGCTGTGTATCATTCCACGTATGGAGAACCATGGAAAATGAGAGCAGATCACGTGTCATAACAGTTCCCACATATGGTCACTATGACAAAAATAAAGCGGTCAGACATTTATTGGTTGGTCTGTTAGTTTGAATGCGCGAGACCGTTGTGCAGTAAATCATACATGTACTCCTGTTTATATCATCAAAGCCTAGTACCTCCACGCATACGTATCTATAAAGTTCTATAAGTTCTATTACAAGCGTCTGGTACGTCGTTCATAATTCAGCCGTCGTCCATTAGAGAATATCCGCGTCCATAACCCAAAGACCTATTCCATATTCCATATAACAGTATTAGCACCAAATTCAAAAAGACAATCGTAGTATACATAAACATAGGCTTGTTTCCTGCAAGAGAGAAGCGGTCAACAGTTTTCAATGATGCCGGCAAGACATCATGATGTTCCAAAAATATCAAATCCGTATCGCTGATCAGTATTCTTAATCCATAATATTCGTTGTAAAGTCGTCATCTAAAGAATGATGTATCTCAGTCACGCTTTGATTGTGACTGTTCATATGAGTACCATGAGGATCTTGAAGTACATGGGTTCATACGGCCCCTAGCCCCCGATAAAAGCGGTCTACAACTTAGACCGTTCACGAAACATTCAAACTTAAATTGATTCATTCGTTTCTGTATATCCATATAAGGCAATGATTTTGATGCGGTGCCTTCTCACGACAAAATGACGCGTAGTGTTCAAAGTAAAGTATTATGGCTCAAACGGAATAATTATCACATCGAAATTCGCATAGTGTAAGACAACTTTTCTTTTTGTGGGATTTATTTCTGCTAAAAAATCCGACCCTGTGAAGGTAGGGAGAACACATCGTTCTCTTTACTTATCTCGCTGCTGTAAACTCCAATACTACGGAAGCCGTCAAATGACAAATTCGAGAGAGTTATCAAAAATTCATTTTTTTTTCCATTTTCTTAATGTTATTGACCGTTTTCGGTGAAAATTCGTGTAACCCTTTCGATCCATTACCATACCAATAACATACTTTTCCTACCATAGAAATAGATCACTGTGTGTAGCCAATACACGCATATCAAGCCTGCGCCAAGTGAAAAACTACGGAAGCGCGTAAATTTCAGATACGTCAGAGTATCATCCATTGTCAAAACAAAGTATCAGAATGGTGCTCTTTCGTCCTTCCTCACGTCAATATCAGATTGGTGATCAATGGTCCATTCTCATGCAAGAGAATCAGAATGGTGCTCATTGGTCTATCCTCACGTCAGAGTGTCGTCCATTCTCACGTCAGAATATGGGATGAATGCTTTTTGGTCCACTCTCACGTCAGAGTAAGTCCCTTTTTTATCAAGCGGCGGACAACATTATTTGATCTTCAATCTATGATTCGTTAACTAATTCAAATAGACAATGTCCAGTAGAACACGATGCGCATTTCGAGGTGACGACTCCGACTGATTATATACGCATACCCAAACGCTATACTGAAACTATGAATCTCGTTCTGTTTGGTGGTATTCAGATTTCAGTCTGCGGAATCCATGACCAGCGTTGTTTCCAAATCGGATATTAGCTGGAGAAAATAATTACCACTTTTGAGAATATATCAATTCAAGGCACATATGATTGAAATAATGGACGCCAGTGTTTATCAGTTACCAGTCTCAGCTACCATTCTCAAAAGCGCGGCTGAGATACTAAGGCTGTGTCTGAATGTTAGGTGCCAGGTGGATGCTTTCCTGTAGTTACAAGCGTCTGGTCCATCATTCATAATTCAGCCGTCGTCCATTAAAGAATATCCGCGTCCATAATCCCATTTCATTTTTCATATAACAGTATTAAAACAGTACCAAATTCAAAAGACAATCATAGTATACATAAACATAGGCTAGTTTCCTGCAAGAGAGAAGTGGTCAACAGGTTTTAATGATGCCGGCAAGACATCATGATGTTCCAAAAATATCAAATCCATATCGCTGATCAGTATTCTTAATCCATAATATTCGTTGTAAAGTCGTCATCTAGAGAATGATGTATGTCAGTCACGCTTTCACTGTGACTGTTCATATGAACACCACGAGGATCTTGAAGTACATGGGTTCATACGGCCCCTAGCCCCGGGTTAAGCGGAATTAGACACAAGTTAGGGGTCACGTCCAATTAATCGAGGCACTTTCTCGATGCTTTCGAGATGGAACGAGAAATTTCTCGGCTGAAACCGGGAGGGCAGAACCGGGACCTCTGGCGATGTCTCCCGGTTTGCTCCCGGTCCTATCTCGATCGAAACGTCCCGGTTTTCGAGATGGATATGAAATTGATCGGTAATCTCGAAGGGAGTCCCGGTTTGTATATGTACGCGATTTGTTGCACTTAAATTGGTCGTTTCTTAGCTTCTCAGGCGATCAGATTATTGTGCAGCTCAGGTATCATAGTTAGGGGGCGATCGTCGTATAAGCATATCGCAGCCTAAAATAGATTCCTGACAGCTATTTTTTTTTTCATGTTATTAAATGTTTAATCGATATATCCATTATATGATATTTCATGAACCCAATGGAAAGAAAGAAGCTTGCCTGGTTGAGGTTAATTATGACAATGACAATCGGAACTAGAGGTGTTGATAATTCACACCACAGTCGGTCTGCGGAAACCATCGGCTTGAACCAACAGCGAATATAGAGAAGGGGTAATTACTTTGAAGGAACAACTAGGAAAAAATACTTGGCGGGGATTAATAAGATATTTCCGTTCTATTATTTATCGCTAGTTTCATGTGTCTAGCAAATTAACTAATTAATGAAAGTAATTAGCGCCCAATCAGGCTTTGAATCAACGTCCATGTACACTTTACAACAACAATACCACGTGTTGTCAGTGTGAAAACTATCTAGCTGTATTTCTGAAAACCGGGGAAATCATTGAAGAAACGAGGTCCGATCCTATCAAATAATTAATATCAACGAAAATCTCCCGTTCTGATATACCTTCAGAAAAAAATTTGGAATTTTATTCCAGACTTGTAGAATTTATTTCAATTCGCAGTTCCTGTACATATTTCATAAAGTGATTTGCATTCTAAAAGAGGTTCGAAATATTTTACACTGAATAATAATGAGCCAAATTATGTAATTCAATTGGTGATGTTTAATTCTTTTCCATGCATAAACATTGCGCTGTCAGAGCAAGTATGCGATTACAGATCTCTAGACGGAATAACAAAATTATGTTAAAAGAATTATGTTTACTTTACTTAGCCATGCCTTAATGCATACATGTATGCATGTACTCGCCGAAATTAGTCTCGGTGCCACAGAGAAATATATATAAAGCGAGCATACGCCTTCCGAATGGTTCAAACCTTCATTTGAAGGCATCTCGATTCCATTCTCGAAGCAAGTCGATGCGCTTGGTGGTATAGCCCTGTTTTATAATTTTCTGCAACAATGTTTTGTGACGTTGATTAAAATCGTCACATTGAATGCAGGATCTAGCAAATGCTACTAGGCGAGATATGTATACGCCATATGCAGGTCCCACCGGAATATTACTGTCCAGAAAGGGATAGTTTATGACAAAAGAGATGATTACAATTTCGACATCATAAAGTCGACGAGAGTGTCATATGGTTGCTTTTTAGTCACCAGACGTCGTCAATTTTTCCCACCTCTTGCATATCGCTCCAATTTATTACCTGTATATGGCAGGATTCTGCTGGTGGACTGTTCGTGCCCAAGGCCCGCCCTCTGTACACGTCATTCGACAAATATATGTAGATTTATCGTTTTGTTGGGAAATTTAAGCCGTACGACGTCGGGCATTACAGGTTAGTTTCTCTGGGTATTCTTGCATTTACCAGGTTACCCAATGTTGAGATGTTTACTTCATCCGACGTCCACGATGCCCATCCATTAACATCAGATGAATCGTTTTAGCTGATCTGTCATCACAGCTCCCGAGCTAGCGTATCTAATTCCGCTTAGGCCGGTGCTAGGGGCCGTGTGGATACTTCATAGTCCCCACATGAACATCCGCAATAAAAGTGCTGCTGAGGTATTAAGGCTACGCCCGAGAATCCACCGTATTCTCGGATCTGAATGTTAGGTGCCGAGGGATGCTTTTCTGTAGTATCATATGGTTGCTTTTTAGTCACCAGACGTCGTCAATTTTTTCCACCTCTTGTATATCGCTCCAATTCATTATTCATACACATAATTAACATACAGGTAAGAAAATAAGACAGTCCATCACTCATTGTCTCAGTGTTTAACATGCCGCAAACAAATATGAAAATAATTACCTGTTATTTATTCTTGTTTGATTTAATAATGATTGATCGGAACAAGTACTATATATATTAATCATCTCAAACTGCATCGCCCCCTCACAAATCTGACTCAGTTAAACCTAGGTTTCTCCGAATGTACAGTCAACCCCATATTTACGACATTTGTTATTCGGGTTACGGCAAAGAATCACTTGTAAACAAATGTGCGCTCGTGTAATTTTGATCAACGGAATTCTCGACTTCCGATTAGACAGTATTTTGTGGTTAAAAACATGCATTCTCCCTATTGTATGTACACATTACAGCGACAATCCACTTCGGTTGTGAGCTTAACGGCAAACCCAGTCACAGATTAACGGCAAACCCAGTCACAGATTAACGGCAAACCCAGTCACAGATTAACAAACTTCAAGCAACTAAGTGTTTTTATTATAACGATGTCCCACAATTTTACCGCGAAGCTACTAAAACCGGTAAGCTTCGCAGGCTGTGAGGCCCTTACCTAGTTTTTTTTTAAAGCAAAGCACTAATTGGAATAACATTGAAGATAAAATCACTCGCTTTGTGCGTTAGACCCCTACTGTAGGCATGATATCTTTGCTAAACAAAACCTTTCATCAATCACCTACTGAATATGAAATCAAACAAAATTTAAAGACTATTGGTAATCAACAAATCTAATATTGTAAGACTTTATTGACATAAATAAGCATCTCTAACGCAAAATACTGGCCCAATAAGACTTCATAGACATGTCTTGCGCCCCTCGCTCCCGCCCCCTTACAAATTTTTCATAGCAAGAAATTTTGGTCAGTCCAAATCCATGATTAAACCAATGAAGTCAGTTATTATACAATCCTCTAAAAACTTCTCGTCTGGGCTGACAATAATTTCTCACATCACTTAAGCTGAGGTTCCAAGATCCATAGTGATGCTATTTTTGACATCAGTTCTTGCTCAATTAAATTGCAATAAATAAACCCCCAAAATTGAGTTATATATGTTTTGAAAGCTATTCATCCGGCGCATAAGAACTTAGTGAAAATTGTGTTGCTTTAAATATCGTTGCTAATAACTTCTAAAGTATTCTTGAAAATATTTGAACCTTCACATTCCTTTAATGAACGTTTCAGGGGAAATAAGCCTTATTCGTTTCTGTTTCGTCCTGGAAATTATTTTATGGTAGTTCTAAGTTCAATAACTCGCACAAATCTGAAAAAACGCGACCCCTCCAAATAACATCTAGATAACTTAGAAAACAGGCACGCGTATTTAGGTCTATATATGTACAGCATTGTAACTAAATTCCATGAGTTATTAGAATGCTACTCTAAAACAAACATGGTAAAAACCTATAATCCAGTCTAAATTTAATTAATTTTCCATATTTTCCAAGATTGAAGAAAGTTAATCACATTTTTAATTGATCACCATGTTGTAGATATGCATGAGTGACCCACCTCCAATTCTCGTGGATTATTGCAGTGTAAATTTTAGGTATAAGAAAATATTTTTGTAACTTTTCATTCATCAGCCTATAGGGATGTTTATGAATTTTTATGTTATGCGAAAAAACAATTTCAAATTTTGGGGATACTGGAATTAGGATTTTAGCCGAAGGGCTCATTTCAGGGGATTCGACTTTCGCGGTGATCATTGCTAGCCAAGCAATACAGCCAAAAGTCTATGCTTACAAGCGTCTGGTCCGTCATTCATAATTCAGCCGTCGTCCATTAAAGAATATCCGCGTCCATAATCCAAAGATCTATTTCATATCCCATCTAACAGCATTATCACAAAATTCAAAAAGACAATCATAGTATAGATAAACATAGGCTAGTTTCCTGCAAGAGAGAAGCGGTCAACAGTTTTCAATGATGCCGGCATGACATCATGATGTTTCAAAAATATCAAATCTGTATCGCTGATTAGGATGCCTCCTAAGATGAACACACGGTAAACTCTCTAAAGTACCGATAGAAAAATATTCGTTTCATTGAGTGTAAAATTGGGAATTTCCAGACAAATTATTTGCTACATGTATATTACATATTACTGGAAAGCTCTGATTACTGTGGTTGAAACTGTGTGACTTATTATCAGAAGATCGCTAGTTCCTTCCTGCCCATGACATGGTCGATACCAATTTTTAGTTTCAAGAGTTCAAGTGACAGTTAAAAGGGTTAAACTGATGTAGTCGGAGTAAGTGCTCGCAATTCAGAGTGAGATGCCGTTCACTGAATATAGATACTCCAAACGGTTGCCGAGTTTGACGTTTTAATCCGATATTCATGGAATTTATGCAATGAGACATATTGATGTCACCAAATGAACCTAGGATAATGATCATAATATATGCTGGAATATTCACAATATTCTCGGAGCTATAAGTCTAGTCTCTTTCAAGTTATAATGCTCATTATTAATTGATAATGCAAGTTATATAACTTTGTGTTTTGCAAAATTCCAATTATTCTTAAAATACGGCTGCGGCTATCGTTCTTTAAAATCAATGGAAACAGACAAATATTCCTGAAACTTATTTATTTGGATAAAGCACTAGACATAATAATAATCTCCAGAATTCTACATGACCAGAGGTTTGCAATGCTGCACCTGATTATTTCGAGTTCACGGAACTGCCGTGTATTTCTTACCGGTACACTAAATCAATAGCAAGTAATATTTTTAATTACGTTAAAGCCTTGAAATAGTTCGACTCGAACAGATACACATCCGGTATTTATTTGTGTGACTGAGTTGTCGACATCCATTTATAAACCATATAGACATATCCTGAGTGGTAATTACCTTGATAGAGTGTGCTGTATGGACCTTAAAATACTACTGTTGAAGGCACCAAAATAGAGAGAGCGGACATATATCAATATCATGGTCGAACAAAAGATCATCCTTAGTACACTTAAAGGTACGTTGTTGAGTGGTCGAAACGAGAAAAAGTAGAGCTTACAGCACTTGCTGACTGATTTGATCTCGTCAAAGGCAGAGTAGTCGATACCGTCTGCAACAGCGACAGAAATACCCAACCTATACTAAGCCTATCAAACGTAGAGAGACACCATGATACAAGATGTATCTCCCAAGTAAATTCGTCATAGTCCCAGCAGACAAAGCTCCAAATAATATAATATTCATATCTAAATATTATCATTACCAGGTGCTGGTTAAAGAATTGAGAGTAAACCTATCATCATCAAACACGTCTACTTACTCCCAAAGTGCATTTACTCAGGGAAGGAGGTATTTTTCTTCCAGCCAATCATAACGACATACCAAAAGTATACTGGACTCCCAAAGTGCATAAATCACCATACAAAGTTAGATTCATACCTGGTTGTAGAAGCTGCACCGCCAAGCTTCTTTCAACCCTGTTGACGAGGGCCCTTCAGGAGGTAAAAGCATTTTGGGAAAGGTATTACGCCACTATTTCTAAAAACAAGTAGAATGTATATGGATATTGAAAACTCAAAATGTGTTACGGAAGAACTTGATGCTAAAGGTCACATACCGTACAGACATCTATCCACATGGGATTTCTTCACTCTCTATACTAAAATTGATCGTAGATATATTAATGTCAGAAGCCATAAAACATTCTTTAGCTCTACTACATGCAAGAGATATCATTCGTGAGATGATTCTTTGTTCATAGAGTTGCATATAGGTATTCCAATGGGTACTAATTGTGCATCCCTGTTGGCTGACATTTATCTGTTCTCTTATGAATATGAGTACATCCAGGCGCTCTTAATAACCGATCAGTTCATAGCCCGTTCCTGCTCATTCACCAAACGCTATATAGACGATCTTTTCGCTATGGATAATCGCTATACAAATGGCGCAGTGAAGGATATATATCCACCTTCACAGGGTTGGAAGGAAACAACAGATAGCCCTACCGGCACATCAAATTTAGACCTATATCTCCATAAAAATGAAGCGGGCCTTTTCTTTCGTCAGCTTTATGACAAAGGAGATGATTACAATTTCGACATCGTAAACTATCTTTTTCTGGACAGCAATATTCCAGTGGGACCTGCATATGGCTTATACATATCTCGCCTAGTAGCATTTGCTAGATCCTGTGATTTTAATCACTGCCACAAAACGTTGCTGCAGAAACTTATAAAACAGGGCTATCATGGCTACACCACCAAGCGCCTCCACTCAAAGTTTCTTAAAGAATGTGTGATGGTTAGCCGAGAATAACTCCCTCGGACACTGGCGTGTGTATATCTACTGTCCAGGCCAGGTCAGCTGCCCTTTATGACGTCAAATGCACAGTCGACTCTGTGCTATTTTGGTACGTTCTATTTTTAAATGAACAGGTTTCCTCGACACTAACGTTTTTGTAGGCCAGTCGTACAGAATTAGTCGTTTCGATCGAAATTCCATTTTTACCCCATTTTCAAACAATACAAAAGGATGAGTTATTACTCAATGTATATCATATATTAACTCGCAACCGTCTTTTAGTTAAATAATTTATGATTATGTGAAATTATTGCTGTTTCAAAAGTAACTTCTTTTAACGAGCCACATCATTGTAATGTTGCAAATCGAACTTGCCGTAGAATATCTGGTAGTATGACACAACGGGAACTTGACCGCGCATCGGGCTGGTCATCATCAGCTACGGCTGTAGGCGCTTCGATGGTCTCATCATTCGCAGATTTCAAATCTACATAGTATATAGCCCTACATTGAGGGCATAATACTCCCTCGTGTTGACTTCAAAGTCACTCCTGCATTTTACCCACTCTAACTGTGAACCAGATATTTTTCTGGTCTGGCCTGAACGCGTACTCTGGTGACAACACTCACATTTCGACTTGTTGAATGGTACATTACTGTTCATAGTAAGAACTATAATGATTCTTAAATATAACGAGAACAGTTCAGGAAAATACACAGAAGATTCCCTCGTTTTTTATACATGGGAAGTATTGCTGACCCATGAATATAAACCCATTCAGTCACGGTGACTTGGACATGTTATGAGTGTGCTGCAATAAGGGTCGAGTTGTAGCAGTGAATGCAGAAATGTGTAATCACAGCTATATCTATGTTTTATTAACTGAATATCACTGAAGATTGTTTCACATAACATAAATAAATCCAAATGTTAAATATTAGAAAGAAAGAATAAGAAAATAGGAAGAAAATTTTTCTGATCCAAATGTGAATCGAACTCATAGCTCAACAAACTGGTCACCGCACTGTTTTTGAAAGCGAGTAGCCTAACAACTGGACTACGATGTCGTCTACTTGAAAAGCATTTCTTACTTGCTCACATAACGTTTCTGGTAAAATACAAGCGAAGCATTTGCACAATTTTTAATTTTGATGAAATATGACACCTCAAACCAGAATGATATTTCAACCGATTGTAACACTAACCATTGTGATAATAAATACACACAAATTGTTTTGGTTTGAGTTGTCATATTTTATATATGAAGGGAAATCCCTTCAGAAAATGTCCCTAACATGTCGAAAGAGCACATTCGACCGTTTTCAATTTTGAATAATTCCAGTTTAGAGCAATTGACAATCACCATTTCGCATGATATGAAACTTCAGCATTTTTACAGCACATAACAATAACGTTCACCCGTTTCACTTTCAAACGAAAATCATGTTCACTACCTTCACGTCCGAGGGAGTTATTCTCGGGTAACCATCACACATTCTTTGGCGATACATATCACATGCTGATAGCAAAATACGAGGGTAGCGTGCAAGATCTATGGCGTTACGTTTAGTAACTTGTGATTATTTTCGCTTAACCCGGGGCTAGGTGCCGTATGAACCCATGTACTTCAAGATTCTCATTGTGCTCATATGAACAGTCACAATCAAAGCGTGACTGAGATACATCATTCTCCAGATGACAACTTTACAACGAATATCATATGGATTAAGAATACTGATCAACGATACGGATTTGATATTTTTGGAACATCATGATGTCTTGCCGGCATCATTGAAAACTGTTGACCGCTTCTCTCTTGCGTGAAACTAGCCTATGGTTGTGTTCACTATTATTGTCGTTTTGAATTTGGTGCTAATGCTGTTATATGGAATATGGAATAGGCCATTGGATTATGGACGCGGATATTCTTTAATGGACGACAGCTGAGTTATGAATGACGGACCAGACGCTTGTAACCGATATAGAAAAACTGTAATGGCTACCAAAGCTAGATTTATAGCTGGTTCCGCAAGTAGTACAAATAAACACTTATATCCACTCTGTTAACAATGGCCCTGCAGGCAATTCAGATGTCGAATGTATGTGGATACTTAAAAGCCCCAAAAGTCTTACGAATGAACTAGATGACAAAGGACGCATACCATACAGACATGTATATACTTGGGATTACTCAACTCTCTAATAATGCTATTCCTCTTCAGGACATCATTGAACACTTTAGCTGATTAATAAAACCGGTGTTCGATAAAACTGGTCATCGGTAAGCTAATGCAATATCGGCAACAGCGTATAGTTACCCCAATGACTTGAAATGTACGCCGTTCCTTCCCATTCACCAAACGCTAAAAACACGATCTCCAAGCAGTGGATAATGCCTATATTTACTGCTACTTACCTCGCATCACTGGCATTGAAGGAAACTACTGATAGTCGATACGGAAAATATATCTGGACCAAAACCTTTACAAGAATGACAAGAGCTTATTCTCGCGTCGACTTTACGAAACGACAGACGATTACAATTATTCCATGGTGAACTACCCCTTGCTGGAGAGTAATATTCCAGAAGGAGAGAGAGAGAAAGAGAGAATTAAGATTTAACGTCGCATTCTATTCCAGAAGGACCCCCATACAACTGCCACAACTGGCAGACCCGTCATTTAAGACAACTTCAATGGGCAACACTTTGCATGCAATATACTTGGCCCGTTTCACTCCTTGGTTGAATGGTTCCCCACATGTAGTCACCTATTGTTTGTGTCTTACATGACGGATTTGCCATACAACTATATATATATATATGTATATATATATATATATATATATCTCTCTCTCTCTCTCTCTCTCTCTCTCTCTCTCGCCTGATACATAGGGCCCCCACACAGCGTATACATATCTCGCTTGGTGCATATACATGTAGCATGTACATGTGGATGGCTGTTGTCCTAGGCTAGCCATGCCACAGCACTAAAAACTTAATTGGGCTAAATATTTCTCTATCATCAACCAGGGTAAATTCTAAACTTGGTTGATTAGCAGCTTCCCTAAAAACAATGCCGCTATAGTCATGTCAATGAGCTTTGGTGGTGAATCTTTATTGGTGATTCGGTCTTGTTCTCGATGATGAATATGTTATGGTGGGAGAGAAACACTGTTATCGTCCACACCTCACCCATAGTTGAATGATCAACAGACAATGTACTGAAGGGAACAGATGATGTAAATTATGTAACCTTGGGACTGTGGAGAACGAGGAGCAGTTCTCGGTTACTCGTTTAAGGCAAGGGATAGTGCAATGAGAAAAACAAAACCTACATTAGCAAATACATGCGGACAAGAATCTCTATCTAGAGTTTTTATGGCGCTGCTTTAGGCAGAATGGACATATTGCAAACAAATGTTAGTGTGACGCAAACATATGGGTTGTTGAGCAGGTTTGTCTCAGGTATAAAATTCACCTGTCATGACCTTTACTTAAAACACTTACTTACTTAAAGAATTGGGATGAGCAGGATTAAACAGGGTGAACTCATTAACATTTGGCATACGCAAACTATGATGTTCCAAAAGCGTCATTTCTATCGCGTTTCATAATATCAAAAGTAAAGGATGACAGCGCATTTTCATGCTTTTCGAAATTCCACGCACTCAATCTAATATTTGTCTCCGTTTCTCATTATTAGCTATGTCCCAAACAGAACAGGCCCATAAGGAAATTCTTGAAACTTTGTCCCGCTGTGTACTGTGGTTCGACTACGACACCATACTCAATTATTTTCCCTCTTCTGTCAGTAACCTCTAAACAATTACAACAAAATTAGGATAAATTGGAGCGATATGCAAAAGGTAAACATAATTGAATTTATTCATTCCTTCTAGCATAGTCATGCAGCCCAGACGTGTGGTGGTGGTGGTAGCTACAGTCATTATCGTCGAGTTCCTGGGGCAGACACGGGCTCAGTTAGCCAGGAGACGAGGTTTCCAATCAATGGTGGGTGGTTCAGAAAGTAAGTAATGTTATAACATACGGGTGAAAGCTAAAACCATGTAAGAATTGTAATACGTACTATAATGTCATTAGCCAGTACTGCTCTTGAACAGTAAAAGTACGACGAACAAGAACTCACAGTACTCACTCATCGGTCAGAAACTATAGTACTCACCGACAGGTCAGAACCTACAGTACTTACTGACAGGTCAGAACCTACAGTACTTACTGACAGGTCACAACCTACAGTACTTACTGACAGGACAGAACCTACAGTACTCACTGACAGATCAGAACTTACAGTACTTACTGACAGGTCAGAAGCTACTGTACTCACTGACAGGTCAGAAGCTACTGTACTCACTGACAGGTCAGAAGCTACAGTATTCACTGACAGATCAGAACCTAGAGTAATTACTGACAGGTCAGAAGCTACAGTACTCACTGACAGGACAGAACCTACAGTACTCACTGACAGATCAGAACCTATCCCCCCCCCCCCCTTCCCAGTTTGGAGAGGGTCAGCTCTCCCCCCTCCCCCCAGTTTCAACAAAAGCTGGGTGACTTTTTCATGATTTTGGTCCCAATGTGACCAGATATACAGGCCGGGGTTTTTTCCCGCCCAGTCAGAATCTACAGTACTCACTGACAGGTCAGAACTTACAGTACTCACTGACAGGTCAGAACCTACAGTACTCACTGAAAGGTCAGAATCTACGATACTCATTGACAGGTCAAATGTTTTCGAAACAATAATGTTGATGCCACTCACAGATCTAGCGTAACCCTCGTCGGATGCAGGATTGCGGACAGACAACAAGAGCATGCACGTCAGCTTTCTTCAGTTTGTTGACAAATATTACACAGTGTGTCAACTTACTCCAGATTAGCGCGCTGTACGGTGGAGAGTCTATGTTAAGTGAAATGTAAGAGCAACGTCATGTTTGCTCCTACATTTTAGTTAACCTAGCTCCTCCACCGTGCAGCGCGCTAATCTGGAGTAAGTTGTCACACAGTGGTGATAGAACATAACTTGAGTCTAGTTTCGCCTAAACCGGGGTTAAGGGCCGTATAAACAACCCACCATGACAAATATCCATGCTGTTCATGAGCATACGCAAACAAAGTGTGACTGGGATACATGTTATTTCAGAGAAAGACTGGGATATTAATTTGTATAAAATACTACTTCCCGGTGATACGGATTTGACATACTCCAAGTGTTGGCCGCTTCTCTTTTGCGAATACCTAGATTATGTCTGTATGATTTTATTTGAAGCCTGCATGATTTTTGATGCAAAATATATATTGTGTGGATAAGATCTTTCATGATGGGAGCGGAAAGTCGGATTTGATGATTGTATGGATGGAGTATAGACTTCAGATCTGACATTCACTATTCAGCCGTCCTCTCCAACAAAAGAAGTCCCGCGTCAATAATCGAGAGAACTTGTTTTTTTCGTACGACAGGTCGCTTAAATTCATTTCAATTGCATGGAATTGAAAGTTTAAAAACAGTAGTGCAAAGCGAGACACAAGAGCCATGGTCAAAGAAAGTTTGACAAAATGTCACCGCACGATCATATTACAGGAAGTGCTTAGTCGTTTTAACCAACACACCGAACAGTTTGCGTAAAGATTTTATGCGTTACCTCATTCAAGCTGCATTATCAGAATATACACCATATACACCAAGTATGTCAATATATAACGTATTTTCGAGTGTATAATTCAGTTAATTGAATGGAAACATCCCAGTTAAACACAAGATATAAAGGATGTGGGAAAATATGCCGGTGTACAGAACAGCGAGCGTCAGATCCGACATTCAATAAACAACCGTCGTCCATCGAGAATTTCCGCGTTAATAAGCGAAATACACATTTTGTATGACGGTTAGCACAAACTCCAAATGAGTATGAAATGAAAAGATGGTTTCCTGCATGAGAGTAACGTTCAACAGTTTTCAATGATATCAACAAGACTCGATGTTCTTTGAATAAAATTCATATCAATGGACGACGGCTGGATATTGAACGTGAGGAAAATTACTATTGAATTCAATGAATGGGGATGTATATCCTTCACAGTGTCACTGATACGACAATGTCATATGATCCCACAGGTCAATATGTCAATATAACAAACATAATCCCTGTGATGAGTTGTACCTCTGTCATACTTTTATAATAATCCCTGTGATGAGTTGTACCTCTGTCATACTTTTATTGCAGCTATCCGTGTGAGCATCTTGAATATCGTGACCACACATGACAAACGGTCACTTAGGTCTCCTACTGAACGTCACTTGGATTTATTACGCTGTATTAAGATAGCAAAAACAGTTTGTCGGTTTATGTGTCGATATCTTGGATTGAATGTAGAAATGGGTAGATACAATAATATGTCGAGTATGTAGCATGAAATATGTGTAGGATGAATACCACATTCGTTATGTTGTCAGCATATATTGATGCGAGGAAACACATTTTAAGAGTTATTTCCGGTCAAGTGATCATAAAGTTAATATACATATCAGCACAAGCCAATGGCTGTAAAAACCATCTTATTTTCGAGGCTAGAGAACGTCGCACTGTAACACCCCGGAATAACTGGCATTGGGCTATAGTTGTGATTGTGGAACGTCGAATTTCTTTATTTCTTTTATTTAGTTATTTCTTTCATCTCATCTCTCATCACAGCTTCCGAGCTAGCGTATCTAATACCGCTTAAGCCTTGCCAGGGGTCGAGTAGATACTGCATAGTCTCCACTTGAACAGTTGCAATATAAGCGCGGCTGAGATACTAAGGCTACGTCCGAAAATCCATCATATTCTCGGAGATGAATCTGATGTGCCGAGGGAAGCTTTCCTGAGTCATATGGGTGCTCTTTAGTCGCCAGACGTCGTCAATTTTTCTCACCTCTTGCATATCGTTTCAAATTATCTATACACTATGTAAACCTATTGGAACTGGTAACCTTGATATAGTAAGTAATGGATACATAAACACTATTTTTTCTTACGAAACTTTAGTCTTTACAACACTCAAACAGTACATGATTGAGTGTTGAACGCAAAATAAAGTGGAGACAATTGTATTCTCAGAGTGGTGAGTGGAAAAACCTCATTTGTCGCCCCATTGCCTGTCCACTTTCTATGCTAAAGATGGGGAACAGCTGGGCCAAAGAGACGGCTGAATGTAATCTGACCTCAATCTCCCTCTCCTGCCCACCACTTTCTTCCCCTCCAGCCCGCCTGAGTTAAAGTGTGGTTTGTGTTAGTTGTGTTAGTGTTTTGGGCAGGGTTAGTTATTGGGTTAGAACTGTATCAGTGTGACAACATACAGGGCTACACAGGGGGAAGGGTCCAATGCAGCTTCTTACCCCAAATCTTGTCTTGTTGATAATATTCGCCACGTGTACTAGATACCTGAAACTAATCGTTTTCACCACCCTTTTAATGTTTAATTAGGGTAAAACTTGTAGCACTCTTGACTGAGAAATAGTATGAACATGACGAATTGAGGAGAGTAATGCCTATTTACTATAGATGGCGTTAAACGTGTTTAGATCCTACAACTCATATTGCCATTGACATATTCCGATTTCTGTCATTAAGTTGTGCAATATCTGTGTACTATTGTGGATCATTAGTCTTGTTTGGTGTTTTTTTTTCAGTGCGATGTGGACCGGGAGTTCCAGCTCCTCGGGCACAGTACCCAGGCCCTGCACAGTCCCCAGCCCCTAGCGGTCCACCACAGTGGAATCAAGGTGGGGTGCCTAAACCCCCGCCTTCACAATGGAATCAAGGTGGGCTACCTGGATTTCCATCAGGATTTTCACCCTATCACGCTGCCATGCTTGATATGGACTTTCCTTTCTTCTTTCCTGGTGCTGCAAGCATGTTCCCTGGTCTTTTTGGGCCTCAGCGACAGCAACAGTTTCACAGAATTGTTAAGCGACAAATTATGTCTCCCCATATGAACTGCCAATGTGATAATTTTGCGGACTGTAATGTCCAAGCTACAGCTATTGGAAGAGCTTTTAACTCCCAGTGTGAACGTCGTATGCAACTCGTGTGTTGTTGTCGAGTAAGCTAGATTCATTTTCTCATTAACTGTTTTACTTCTGGGTGATGAGGATTTCACAAGGTACGTACACGATTAAGACGTCTTCTCATGCCTACATGACTTATAATATACAATTTTCTGGCGAATTTATGAGAGCATTCTTGGTGCTATTTGAATACAGGGACAACTTTCAGCGGGATAACTTTCAAATGCGGTTAGGAGCCATTGAGGAGAAATTGAACAAGGGTGATTACTCTCACAACATGAATTCCAGCCCTGCAGTTATCGAGACAACATGAATTCCAGCCCTGCAGTTATCGAGACATGAATTCCAGCCCTGCCTTTATCGAGACAATATGAATTCCAGCCCCGCAATTATCGAGTACCAATAGCCGATCTTCTCGTTCCTTCTGAGTCAGAAACAGATAGGCATAGATAAGCTACCAAGAAATCCATATTCTTCGGTACGTTTACATTGTCTAATTTGTTCATTTATAGACTTGTGACATAATGAACCTTCTCACCAAAATGACATCTCATACCCAATAACTTTGTGAACAGTCACGGTTTAGTGGTGACAGCTTCGCTTTGGCAGCAGTTCAGTGATTCTAAGTGCAGAAATAAACTTGCCTACACAAGGATATCAACAAATAAACGCAACAATAAAAGGATGGTGGAAAACGATGCCGCCGTACTGACAAGACGTCATATAACCCCACAGACAAATACACTGACTGCATCTCCTTAGTATAATCCGTGGCGTGTCCGACTCCTACTCATCCTCCTCCTCCGCTTTACTCTCTGCACAGCGGGTCGCATAGGTGTGGCGCGGGATAGGGTGGGGCGAGAGACCTGGGGTTTACGCTACCTGAGATTCCATGGGCCAGGCTTGCACCATACATTAGAATGGGTCGACTGCGCATGAGCGATGAGTATAATCCGTGGCGTGTCCGACTCCTACTCCTCCTCCTCCTCCTCCTCCGCTTTACTCACTGCACAGCGCGTCGCATAGGTGTGGCGCGGGATAGGATGGGGCGAGAGACCTGAGATTCCATTGGCCAGGCTTGCACCCTACATTAGAATGGGTCGTCTGCGCATACGCGATGAGTAGTAGTATAGAAAGGGCACGCGATCTCCCCTATCCCTATAGGTGTGGCTATAGTATGAAGGAGATCTCTCAAGAGCTGTGACCAACCAAATTCGTTGCGTCGGCTCGAGCGACTGTGATCATCTTTATAGAAACAACAATTCATCAGAGGATGAAAGGTTTCAGTTTTAACTCACTTGATTGGTCAATTAAAATTTTCAAATAGAAACCCCGGATGATCATTGGACACCCAGTTGTAAGAACATCCGGCCAATCATAGAGTTTCTTTAAAGGTTCTGTTGATCAACTCAGAACCGTATTTTATTGTACACACTAAAATTATCGCATTGGGTCGACTGCGCATGCGTGATGAGTAGTGCGCGATGAGTAGTATAGAAAGGGCACGCGACCTCCCTATCCCTATAAACTAGCCCATGGGGGTGAATGAACCCATGGGGGTGAATGAGCACTCGTATTTCTAAAACCATCAATCCCCCTGTGATGATTTGTCTCCCAGCCACGCTTTTATTGTATGTGTTCATGAATACATCCTGAATTGCATGACCCCAGCTGAACTTTGGTCCCATCTCCTTGATCTCACAGCGTGTCTATCAGGTCAGTTTCAAATCCTATGATCAGTCAAGTATGAAGGAGATCTCTCAAGAGCTGTGACCAACCAAATTTGTTGCGTCGGCTCGAGCGACTGTGATCATCTTTATAGAAACAACAATTCATCAGAGGATGAAAGGTTTCAGTTTTAACTCACTTGATTGGTCAATTAAAATTTTCAAATAGAAACCCCGGATGTTCATTGGACACCCAGTTGTAAGAACATCCGGCCAATCATAGTGTTTCTTTAAAGGTTCTGTTGATCAACTCAGAACCGTATTTTAATGTACACACTAAAATTATCGCATTAGAACCGTATTTTAATGTACACACTAAAATTAACCCATTAGTACCGTATTTTAATGAGCACACTAGCATTATCCCATTGGAGGTATATTCGAAGGACATGGTGCTGCTGATGTTTTGGGTGTATATGAAATATTACTGTATCTAAAGTGTGTTTACCTTCCATTTCTAGAGGATGTGGATCCTATTTCGCTAATCGCATAGCAAAATTGATTCCCCTTTGATATTTCAAGCTCAAACATTAATATGTTACTTCATATATGCAAAGTATGAAGCTAGGTATTTATGAAGATTAGTTAAATTGAGAATTATTTAAACTTTATCAAAGTTCAGATTCTGTAAAGAATTGGAATCATTTTTACAGTATGTTTAGATGTGTTTCTTTTATTCAAACATTAATTCGCCATGTAAACTGTTGAACATATTGTATGGTCTTCATGTACTCATTTGTATTTGTAGTGAAAATTCGAATAAATTTGCTGTTGTATGCATTCCCTCTCATTGCAAATTTAAAGTATCGAGAAACCACGAAGTGAACTTACTGAACTTTGAACTGTTGAATATTCGGGACAATTTCACTTCTAACACGGAAAAAGTTTTGGAGCTATACCTGCTATTTAACTCAATTCAAAGAGTTTACCGGTCATAGAAGAAACAAATCGCTTTTCATGCACTCTTCTTTGTTTTTGCTTCTTTTTGTCGTTGCCAATTTAACTAAAAAATTGCCCTAAAAAATCTTCCATCTGATTTGACGTAAAGTTACGGAATTCTGCATATGCTGGACGAAATAATAGTGACACAATCTTTCTAATTTTTCCTCTTCAAATCTATCAGTGATTTTAGTTGAAAGGTCGCACTGTTCGTATTTTTTCGAATCCGTGAAATTTGAACTATCATAAAATCTATTCTAGAAGGAAATTTCACAAAGTGAGGAACAGTTATTTCGTTTGAATCATATTGCAGGAACCTGAAGTTTAAGTACTTTTGATGGAATCTTTGTAGAAGTTATTTGCTGGGGATTAAATTTCACAAACTGTTCCATTTCAGAGAAACTTATTTTAAAATGAACAGATTTCAGAAAATATATAATTCGTTTAGATGAAGTCATTCATTGCAATCTGATTGAGCCAAAGTCTAATAAGGTATCCAAATTCATACTATTATAGGATTATTATTCTTTATCCAAATGAATTCCCCAGTCGTCTACCAGATCATGTATCTGCCACGCTTTGATTGTGACTATTCATTTGAACACCATTTCAAGGTATGCCTGTCTTCACGTGGATATACAGGCTGTTATTTCGTCGCAGTGCCATTTGGTGAATGATTTGAAGACAAAATAGAAGCACATGCTTTCTTCATGTCAGTTTTCCCTACAACTTCCGAAATTCTTATAATTCCACGAGGTTCCAAATTACATTTCAACCTCCCAACGTACATTAAAATTTACATCTGATCTCTTAATGTACATCATCACTTAATTACGTTTCGACTCGTCATCCCAGACATGCATGTTTCCTAAAATACCAACAACACTACAGTTTCATAGCATCTCAATTCCTTTCAACTGTTGGTCTCGCTAAATGGTCATTTTTGTAGACTCCCTACATTGCCCATTTTTAATTGCTCGAATTGCATCTCAAGTCAACATTATTCCCACCCCGTGTTATACATAATTTCTGGATCACAGTGATTTCGGAATACAGTGTTGTGCACTAGGGAAATTAATCAATCAAACCCCACAAACTTCTCTGGAATATGATGGTAACAAGTATCCAGGATAGAATATGTCAGGAACACCAATGCACAGGCTAACCCAATAATGGTGTTCAAGTTAGCCAAATACAACACTTAAAAAAAGCATTGTGGGGTGTAAGTTCGGCATAAGAAGACACAAACTACGGTTTCCGTACAGCATTCATTCGGAGTGGTGAAGGGTAGTAATCCGTTACACCTACAACTATCTATAAGTGAACAGTACCAATCCTTTTCTATGACAGCATTTATTGTTACTGTACACCGTTACTGTCCGTTACTGTTTGCCACTGTGCAGCCTGAGCGCAAAGACTATTCGTTAGAGCACAGTACAGTAGAAATGGCGGTGGGTGAATCTTTACAGGTATTGCTATAACGGTGATATGGTGGCCTTTATTAGTGGGCAAGCACCGCGAAACTGTAAACTGATGTCGGATTGTATCCGTGAAGGAGTAGCAGAGTAATTGCGATACGGTGACTGAGATATAGTGGGAAACAAAATGGGCGAGTGTAGGATAACGAATGGTTCATTGAATGAACAATGTTACTCTCAAGGAATACGTCCGTTCAAATAATAATTACTTCACACAGTTAAGCTCCTGAATGTGAATGATTGCTGTCTGTTCATGTATCTTGTCTGAACAAAAATACACAGCTATTCTTCTTCCTTATGAGGTCTTACGTGAATTGGCACTCCTTCCTTAACATGATATGCATACAAATGATCGGATCATAACAAAGCTCATTAACTATGAACAATGGTGTCCCTTATCTGAAACCTGTCTTACCTGCTTTCATTTACTGTATTTCTTCCAACAAAATACCGCGTTACTTAAAGTGATCTAGATTCTTTAACTATGAATATAATTTTATTCAGCTTGTATCCTCCGGCAAATGCCTTACTTTCTTGATTTATGGAATGTACATATCCTATACATCAAATATAGCAAAAGGAGAATGTCCTTGTAACAGAGTGGTCTACGTGTGACTGCTTCACTATCATACTTCTGACTCTCAAACTGTGGGATCGAGTTTATCATATGATAATCGCAGTTCACAGGATCTAAATGGGAGGCGATCTATTGTCAGTGTTAAAACAGCCTCCGGAGATTATCAGATGCTGATACTGATCTGATACCGTAGATAGTTGTTTGTTTCAACCGTCACGACAATGCACTGTCTGTATGGTATGTCCGGTATGGTTCTGGCATAATCGGAATCTGTCGGATCAATTGTTATCCAGCAATGCTTTAATGGAAGATTCACTATACTACAACAAAAATACCTTTGATCTGCCCTGTATCTTTTATACACAGAATGTGGAATTTATTGGCAACCTTTTGCTTCTTCGCCTGTCTGTAGTCCTCGACAAGATTCCTTTCTGTGTAGTTGTCGCTGTTTGATTTTATTACATTAAACCAACAGATGCTACAGATGTCCGAGTCATTCTATATTTTGATGGCGAATTCCAGGAACTTAATCTATGCCAAGTTGAAAAATTCGGGAATTTATTTTGATGGACAACGAAATCATATCCATTGAATGCAGACATAAACTTGGATATTATTGGAAACTGTTACGTAAAATCATCAAGAAATTAGAGAGTATACCTACATAAAATTAGGGGATAACTAATGTATACGAAATGAGCAGGCGATTATGGTTGATACAAGCGTCTAGTCCGTCGTTCAGTATTCAGCTGTCCATAATTTCCGGGTCCATAATCTAAATACCTAATTCATTTAACATCATTAGTACCAAATTTAAATAAAAATCATAGTACGACGCCATTCTTCGTCGACGATGAATGTCTAGCGAATATTTGATCTGACAGATTTGAGAGTATTCTAGTACATGGGAGCTAACTCCCCGTGGATGCTTATACTTTCCAAATATTAAAGGTGATACGCCATAATCTATATGCTCAAAGCTTTTTAATGATAAAAATCAGCTGAACAATTTTCGCACCAAGATATAGGCATACATGAACTGAAGAACTTCAAGATCTTCATGGTATTCATATGAACGTTTCTTTTTTAAAGTGGGCGCTAATACTGTTAAACGAATTATGTCTTTGAATTATGAACGCGGAAATTCTATAATGTACAACAGCTGAATATTGCATTTTGGACTAGACGCGTGTACCCAAGATTATTTTAGATGAAGTTGCGTTGAGAGTAAATGTGTTCCAATCCGAACATGCAACATTCTTCGACGTTTACATATGTGCTTTACATCGCCATGGTGTTAAAATGAACAATCGCATTCAAGGCTTGACTAAGATACATACTCCGGAAAACGACTTGGAATTTCATTTGGATAAAGAATGATGGTCAATGATTAGAATTTTATGTAAAGAACATCATCATGTCTTCCTGACATCATTAAAAGCTGTTCAGTGCTTCTCAGTTGTAAGAAATCATTGCTTTATTATTTATATTTCATATACATTTGGAATTGATGCTAACTTTCATAAGAAATAGGTCTGTCGATAATCGACGCGGAAATTCTGATGGATGATGGTTGAATATTGAATATCGGATTGAATGGCGCTATGCAAACATTGGCAGTCCACAATAGCCGCAAGCCAGATGGGTGGTTCTTGTGATGCTTTTTTATAAATATACCCAAATGCAGTCAGTAAATTTGTCTGTGGGGGTCATGTGACTTATGCCGGCATCGTTTTCCACCGCAATTTTAATGTTGCGTTTAATGCAGCGGTGGGTAACGATAACTCAAAAGTTACGCTTGATGTAGATAATAGAGGCGAAGTAATCAGAAAATATATATTGGCACGAATGAGACGTTGCATAAAACTTGGTATAGTATAAGTTGTACCATTCTATAACAAATAGACTACAGCGAATTCTTTGAAGACATTCACACATTATTGAAAGTGTATATGCTCAGTGGCGGGCTATATGCCATACCAAATATCGTTTCTTCAAAGTATCTTATGGTGGCTTCGAGGAACTATTTTATCATCACGAGTCTCTTAGATTCATGCGTCTGACCTCGCTTGAGCTGGGGCGAAGCTTGGAGGGATGTGCTCATGTCATATTTGGGTACAATGAAGTCAGGACTATCAGTCTGTTGGATCATTTGACTATGACGTCAGATGAATCGCTATAAAATCTCGTCGTTTTCCGTACAAGCGTCCGATCCGCCCGTCAGTAGCCTCCCTGTCGTTCATACAAAATTCCATCTCCCATAAGCGATACACCTTATTCACCATCAGCACCAGATCTAAACAAGGTTTGACTAATAATATATAAGTTAGTTTCGTGAGTAGTATATAAATTTGTCTGTGGGGGTCATAATATATAAGTTAGTTTCGTGAGTAGTATATAAATTTGTCTGTGGGGGTCATGTGACTTATGCCGGCATCGTTTTCCAAATGAGCGTTAGTTGACCTCAAAAATTTGCATAATTTGTGGAGGTCACGTGGAGGAGAGGTCAAGTGCACTATAGTTCAGGCAGAATGGCCAAAAAGCTACCTCCAACACAGGAGAGTTCCAATTGTTGCAGGGAATGTATTCATCCGCGGTGATGCGGTCTGGCGGTGATGCGGTCGGGGGAAAAAGCTTCCGCGGAGAAAAGTATTTCCCAGACTTCAAATACGCTGCATGGTCCGCTTGGGTCGAGTGAGGTATCAAAGTGAAGCATTCTTGAAGGGACATCCAGTCATGAGTGGGTGTATGTAAAATTAGGATTTCTTCCTGAAACTATAAAAAGCGGAACACGGACTTTACCCCTAAAATAGGGGGAAACACCTATCAACCCTAGCCAAAAGGGCTAATATCGGTCCCCGGGCTTATTGGGACCTGCCTATCGAGTCAATGGGGTGGGTGCATGTAAAATTAGGATTCTTTCCCGAAACTATAAAAAGCGGAACACGGACTTTACCCCTAAAATAGGGGAAAACACCTACCAACCCTAGCCAAAAGGGCTAATATCGGTCCCCGGGCTTATTGGGACCTGCCTATCGAGTCAATGGGGTGGGAGCATGTAAAATTAGGATTTTTTCCCGAAACCATAAAAAGCGGAACACGGACTTTACCCCTAAAATAGGGGAAAACACCTATCAACCCTAGCCAAAAGGGCTAATATCGGTCCCGGGCTTATCGCGGCCTGCCCATCAAGTCAATAGGGTGGGTGCATGTAAAATTAGGATTTTCCCCGAAACTATAAAAAGCGGAACACGGACTTTACCCCTAAAATAGGGGAAGACACCTATCAACCCTAGCCAAAAGGGCTAATATCGGTCCCCGGGCTTATTGGGACCTGCCTATCGAGTCAATGGGGTGGGTGCATGTAAAATTAAGATTTTTTCCCGAAATTATATAAAAGCGGAACACGGACTTTACCCCTAAAATAGGGGAAAACACCTATTAACCCTAGCCAAAAGGGCTAATATCGGTCCCGGGCTTATCGGGGCATGCCTATCAAGTCAATAGGGTGGGTGCATGTAAAATTAGGATTTTTCCCCGAAAATATAAAAAGCGGAACACGGACTTTACCCCTAAAATAGGGGAAAACACCTATTAACCCTAGCCAAAAGGGCTAATATCGGTCCCCGGGCTTATTGGGACCTGCCTATCAAGTCAATGGGGTGGGTGCATGTAAAATTAGGATTTTTTCCCGAAAATATGAAAAGCGGAGCACGGACTTTACCCCTAAAATAGGGGAAAACCCCTATCAACCCTAGCCAAAAGGGCTAATATCGGTCCCCGGGCTTATTGGGACCTGCCTATCAAGTCAATGGGGTGGGTGCATGTAAAATTAGGATTTTTCCCGAAAATATAAAAAGCGGAACACGGACTTTACCCCTAAAATAGGGGAAAACCCCTATCAACCCTAGCCAAAAGGGCTAATATCGGTCCCCGGGCTTATCGGGGCCTGCCTATCAAGTCATTGGGGTGGGTACATGTAAAATTAGGATTTTTTTCCGAAAATATAAAAAGCGGAACTCGGACTTTACCCCTACAATAGGGGTCTATATTATACAATATAAGGGAAAATGGCTGTATGGGGTATGGGGATGGTCATTTTTTTTTTCGTGGACTTTTTGGAAAAAGGATGATCCATCTCTACCCCAAATACCTTCCTTCACTGCCCCAAAATGTTCACTTTGGCTACTACTCGTACTGATGACGTCACCAATGACGTCACAGATGACGTGAACATCCCTCAAATCGGGGTCTACACCCCGAGAGCTACAACATGACACCTCCCAGGACGCATTCGGACCAAGGATGGTCCATCTCTACCCCAAATACCTTCCTTCACTGCCCCAAAATGTTCACTTTGGCTACTACTCGTACTGATGACGTCACCAATGACGTCACATATGACGTGAACATCCCTCAAATCGGGGTCTACACCCCGAGAGCTACAAAATGACACCTCCCAGGACGCATTCGGACCAAGGATGGTCCATCTCGACACCAAATACCTTTCTTCACTGCCCCAAAATGGCCACTTTACTTACTACAACCAACTGCGCATGCGCAGATTGACGCGATTTGCATTTAAAAACACGCCATTCTGACTCTACCCCACACAAGCTTCACTTTGACACCTTCCACGACCCATTCGAACCCATAGCGGTCCATCTCTACCCCAAACACCCCCCCCCCACATACCCCCCAAAATGCCTGCTTTCTATACTACGGCCAGACTGCGCATGCGCAGACTATCGAAAACGGACGAACCATTAGTCCAGTCGGATGCTCCTCAACGAGAGTTTCAAAATAAGACCTCATACGACACCATAGGATCATTAGGGGCTCACCTAGACTCCAAAACGTCCACCCCGTATGAACCTATACCCCATAACCATACAGCATAGGCCTATGGGCTTACCCAGGCCTCAGTGAACTTTTCCCAAAGATTTCACCGTTCCGCTTCGACACCCTTCCCATCGTGTTCTAAATGACGAGACGTGAAAAACAAATCCAAACAACCCATATCACAATGAACGTGTGTGAATTTCCCAGGTTGAACCTATACCCCCATATAGCCAGCATGGAGCTATATGATCCTATATACAGACCTACCCGGTACTTTTCCACAAATTTCACCGTTTCGCTTTGAAACCCTTCCCATCGTGTTCTAAATGACGAGACGTAAAACAAATCCAAACAACCCATATGACAATGAACGTGTGTGAATTTCTCAGGTTGAACCTATACCCCCATATAGCCAGTATGGAGCTATATGGGCTATATGGCACTTTTCCAAAAATTTCACCGTTTCGCTCCGGGACCCTTCCCATCGTCTTCAAATGACGAGACGTGAAAAACAAGACCAAACAACCCATATCACAATGAACTTGTGTGGATTTTCTAGGTTGGATCTATACCCCCCATAGCCAGCCTATAGGCCTATATACAGACCTCTGTGACTTTTTCCAAAAATTTCACCGCTTCGCTCCGGGACCCCTCCCATCGTGTTTTTCTTGGTGAGACGAGAAAAACGAGATCCCACAACCCATAGTAAAGCCCACGAAAAAAAAATGACCATCCCCATACCCCATACAGGCATTTCCCCTTATATTGTATAATACAGACCCCTATTGTAGGGGTAAAGTCCGAGTTCCGCTTTTTATATTTTCGGAAAAAAATCCTAATTTTACATGTACCCACCCCAATGACTTGCTAGGCAGGCCCCGATAAGCCCGGGGACCGATATTAGCCCTTTTGGCTAGGGTTGGTAGATGTTTTCCCCTATTTTAGGGGTAAAGTCCGTGTTCCGCTTTTTATATTTTCGGGGGAAAATCCTAATTTTACATGCACCCACTCTATTGACTTGATAGGCAGGCCGCGATAAGCCCGGGACCGATATTAGCCCTTTTGGCTAGGGTTGATAGGGGTTTTCCCCTATTTTAGGGGTAAAGTCCGTGTTCCGCTTTTTATATTTTCGGAAAAAATCCTAATTTTACATGCACCCACCCCATTGACTCGATAGGCAGGTCCCAATAAGCCCGGGGACCGATATTAGCCCTTTTGACTAGGGTTGATAGGGGTTTTCCCCTATTTTAGGGGTAAAGTCCGTGTTCCACTTTTTATATTTTCGGGGGAAAATCCTAATTTTACATGCACCCACCCTATTGACTTGTTAGGCAGGCCCCGATAAGCCCGGGAACGATATTAGCCCTTTTGGCTAGGGTTGATAGGTGTTTTCCCCTATTTTAGGGGTAAAGTCCGTGTTCCGCTTTTTTATAGTTTCGGGAAAAAAATTTAATTTTACATGCACCCACCCCATTGACTCGATAGGCAGGTCCCAATACGCCCGGGGACCGATATTAGCCCTTTTGGCTAGGGTTGATAGGTGTTTTCCCCTATTTTAGGGGTAAAGTCCGTGTTCCGCTTTTTATAGTTTCGGGAAAAATCCTAATTTTACATGCACCCACCCTATTGACTTGATAGGCAGGCTCCGATAAGCCCGGGACCGATATTAGCCCTTTTGGCTAGGGTTGATAGGTGTTTTCCCCTATTTTAGGGGTAAAGTCCGTGTTCCACTTTTTATAGTTTCGGGAAAAAATCCTAATTTTACATGCACCCACCCCATTGACTCGATAGGCAGGTCCCAATAAGCCCAGGACCGATATTAACCCTTTTGGCTAGGGTTGATAGGTGTTTTCCCCTATTTTAGGGGTAAAGTCCGTGTTCCGCTTTTTATAGTTACGGGAAGAAATCCTAATTTTACATACACCCACCCATGACTGGATGCTCCTTCACGAATGCTTCACTTTGATACCTCACTCGACCCAATCGGACCATGCAGCGTATTTGAAGTCTGGGAACTACTTTTTCTCCGCGGAAGCTTTTTCCCCCGACCGCATCACCGCCAGACCGCATCACCGCGGATGAATACATTCCCTGCAACAATTGGAACTCTCCTGCGTTGGAGGTAGCTTTTTGGCCATTCTGCCGGAACTATAGTGCACTTGACCTCTCCTCCACGTGACCTCCACAAATTATGCAAATTTTTGAGGTCAACTAACGCTCTCCCGTGTTTTATATACTACTTTCGTGCATTATGGGAGCGGTTAGCAGTTTTTAGTGAAACAACAAATCTGTATGGCTGACCAGTATTCCTTAATCTAAATGATTCTTCAACTCATTTAATGTGAATGTATATTGTGTGTGTTGAGACGCGAATTAAGGTATTGCATGAAACATTGTTTATACGACCCTATATCGTACACTGACGGCAAGCTACGATCGCAGCGTACGAGATGTCAGGAGTTATACGGTTCGTGTCCAACCCCGCTTAACGAAAGGATAAGGGCCGCTCGACCGTCCTTTGTTTTACCTCTCCATGAGTTCAAATGAACGGGCAAGATCAAACGTGACTAAGTTACATTGTCTGATTAGTATTCCAGAAAACGACTTGCAACTTCATTTAGCAATACAATACTGGTCATTGATTTTGATTTTTTGTATAGAATAGAATGACATCATTGAAAACTCTTGACCGCTTCCCTCTTGTCGGAATACAAGCGTCTTGTCCGTCATTCAATATTCGTCGTCCATTGAAGAATTTTCGCATCCATAATCGAAAAACCTGATTCATATTTAACAGCATTGGCAAAGAAAGCAAGACGTTCGAAAAATATCAAATCCGTATCGCTGATCAGTATTCTTAATCCATATTATATTCGTTGTAAAGTCGTTATCTAGAGAATAATGTATCAGTCACGCTTTGAATGTGCGTGTTCATATGAACACCATGAGGATCTTAAAGTACATGGTTGCATACGGCCTCTAGCCCCAGGTTAAGCGCATTACACGCTAGTAAAAAAATAGATCTTACACCTATGCTCGTACAGGAAGCCATCATGCGGGTTTATTACATGTATTTATTTATATATTTAGAATCGATGGTATCTGTGGTATAGCAAAGTTTGGACTTCTGTGATCCCTCGGCCGAATCTCTAAATACGGATAGATATGCACTGAGGCCTTTTTCAATTAAAGTTCCGGATATTTTATACACGGTTAAACAAGGTTTTAAGACTAAATATTGTATTGCAATTCAGGACTGTTTAGCATCTAGTCCAAATTATACTAATTCTACGATTTGTAAATGTGGTCATGCTTCAGGTTGCCTCCACTTTTCATCACTATATCCACTTTTCATTAAACAGAAAGTATTCGTCTGTTAATCGTAGATGTTCTCCAATTAACTGCATTTTTTTTTTGGTTTCCAGTAAGAAATGTGGTCAACACCATATTGGCAAGATTACCCACAAAATATTACATCTTAATGCGATCCACCTTTCTTTTATAGTGATATTTAAGCTCCAGGGTTTTAGGGTTGAACGAGGCACGTAAGAAAGAAATAGTTCTTAGCGGTTATTCATTCTTAGATCAGACCAGTTATATTTTATTATGTTGACAGTCATCTTGCATAGAAGTATTATATATCACTATTTTATCGTTTTTGTTAACAAGATTTGTGAACAGTTCCATGTTTTGTTGTAACTTACATTATTTGACCATGAAAAACATTTTTGTCAATTAAAAAAAATGTCAAAAATATTGAAATATTTAAAATTCGACTATTAAGAGTATCATTTCCATTCGGAGAAATTATGCATATTTTCCGTCAACAGTCGGTAATTTCCGACTGTGACGTCATACCCGACACCAGTCAACTTGACGAAGTGCAGTCAGCCTGATGTTATGTATTATCTGCATCGCAATGGCCTTCGGGTGTACAAATACTGGAAAGAAGGGGTCTGGAATAAGCTTCTTAGCCTTCCCCGATAACCCGGAAACAATGGATTCATATTATAAAACGAAAAGGGTTGATTCCTACAAAACACAGTACCGTGTGTAGCGAACATTTTACCCTGGATAGGGCGTTATAGCAGATTTTTGTATCCACATTTTAAAATCATCTAAAACAAAGAATTTTCAAACTGTGGATACACATGCTATTTAGGTGATGTATCAACATATTTACATCCACCTTACTTATCGGCATTAGAACTGAATAAAATTGCGGCAAAACTTTGCGGTAGAAATTTTGGCGAAAGTTTTTTGAACATGTCAGATTTCGTTATTTTTGCACGTGTCTGACGTGTCTTCTTCGTCGACCTTTATTAACAAAACGAAGTCGGAACGACTGAAAGTTTTGCGCAAAACTCTTAAACATATCTGATTATGGTTACAAAGAATCAAAACCTGGCGAGTTCGTCGCACGATAAACTTTCATTCCAAATCTGAATTTCCCCGAGTGCAAGTAATCGTAAATTTGACTGGCTGAACGGTACATATTGGCTCCGCCCAACCGTTATTCAACCAATCAGCACAAATTTTACATAGGATAAAATACGTACAAACAGTTACAAATGACGTACAGTACAATAAACATACATACATATACACATTTTACACGACATACGAATTCAATGAAACTGTAAACAAGATCGGCTCTTCTGCATTTCTGTGTATCTATCACTGGTGCCGTTTTTGTTGTCACTACCGTTGTGTCAGTCTGGGCAAATTTGAGAAATCCAAGGTACTTGCAGTCTAATTACTGATTACAGTATTCGTCAGTCATGTTGAACTTGTAGTGCTGTCAGAATTCGTTCATCGTCGTGTATGACGTCAAACGGTCACGTGATACCGCAGCTTATTAAATTTCGGTTCTACGATCCAGATACCTGTACCAGGCAAATAAGTACCACTTTTCTTAATATCTACCAACTCAAACCATTTATTTCGGGTTTACTTATTGATATTATTAATGTCTGAAATGTTTTAGCAACAAACACGGAACTGTCCACAAATCATTTAATACATCAAATTAATACGCACTAATAAAACTATGGAGGAGTGTAAAGGTCACTCTTCCACAGAGTGGCTTCAGTATGGAGAAAAGATACTCTACCGTATATGGTGCATGTATGCAGTGAGTTAGGCGGCCAATTATAAAACACTTTTGAGTGAAAGTGTGCCAGTTACTTGCCGAGGGGGCGGTGGTTCTCTCCGGTAATCCGGCTTCCTTCACCAACCAAACTGGCTATCACCATATGAGTGAAATAACCTTGAGTAACCCCCCATTAGATACAGCTACACGAAACGGGTCAGGAATCAATTTTATTAGTTGTAAATCTATGTGACGTTGTACATATATTACAGCCCAATCCAGTCTTGTTACCTTTTCTGACTATTTATAGCAGTTTTAATTTTGAGCTTCTAGACTCTTGAACGAGGTTTCATCGTCTTGTTCTCCACCCCAGCATGATAGAGATATTTATTTATCCTATGTAAATCAAATCAATGATAGTATCACTACCTTATATTTAACTGGATGAAGAATGAAGATAATTATATGTGATGATAGTGACATATGAATTGTAAGGTCGTGACCCTCGTTCAGATTAGAGTATAAGTGGTAAGTCTCTGTGTGACATCTTTCGGCGTACTAAGAAGAAGATATATCGCCCCACATAACAAGAATACAAATTTATCCTTGTGATGATTTGTATCCCAGCAATTACGCTTTTATTGTTGTTGTTCATACAAAACTCCAATAGAAATAAAAATTTGTGGATAACAATTGGTGGAGTACTAAACCATTCCGAATGGCTGATACATTTCATCAATCTGCGGGGAGATTGCAGCAATAAATTGTCTATCGTACTACATTTCCATATTTTACAGAACCTCGCTCTCACCCCGCCCCTACGATTTTCTGAACTACTCGTAGACCTCTTTCCAAGACGACTGATATACTTACACATTTTATGCTATTGTTCATTTTATGTTTCCAGCCCCCAGTGGACTTTAAATGTCTTGATGATTTCTTCGTTGGCCTGAGACAATCGCCTCCAAACCAGTAACTATCCGCTCCAAGTTTCACGGCCTTCCGACTATAAAATCTTCCCGGTCCCAATGAGTGGTACATGCCTTTTTTCCTTTGTTAGGTAACCCCACTGACCGCGCAACTTTCCTGACAAATTAACATGACCTCTCCACCATTACTGAGGCCGTTCGATGGTGACAGTATAGTATAGTATATAGTATATAGTATGAAAACGTAGGTTTCCGGCGTTATATGCCGTTTTGTTAATTTATGTCGGTTTTCACTCACTTTGCCGAACAACGGAGGTATCCTGACGAAATTTCGCGGCCTACGAACCAAAACAAGTGGTTTTCAATTTCGAGCCAGAAGCCCTTCATAACTTTTTATTCTATTCCGGTTACCCATAGTAACACCAATGTGCATGGCATTTCCACCAAGAGTGTGGCCGTACGAGTCGAACAAACAAACAAAGAGAGACGGTTACTAAAATTATACTGTATGACCTATTACCGTGTACCGTCCTGTTATGCTATTTACTCATGAGCAAAAATGAGATATCCGGAGAAATCATCTCATTTGTTCTCATCTCAATACATTGTACATACATGTATAATACATAATGGTATATTGTATTACATGCAGACTATATGGCTCTATCCAGTTTAGGCTAATTGTATCCATTTAACTGAGAAGTAGGACTAATCTATGATACTCGACTTTACAAAAAACAGGTCCTCACGACATATTTTTAACGATTCGACAGAAATTCAACAATGGTGGAGGCTGGCACTGTATCACTTTATTTTCAGCTGTCGCAATTCGAGGTGAGATGATGTCCCAGAGTAGTATAGTAAGCGTCAATGGAGTATTTAGCGCTTCACTGCGCATTCGCAGAACCTGTTGTGACGTCAGAAGTGGCGATGTGCGCATGCGTGTGGTGGGTGGTGGATGGTGGGTGGCGGGTGCAAGATGGCGGCTGTGGTGGATGGTGGGTGGCGGGTGCAAGATGGCCGCTGTGGTGGATGGTGGGTGGCGGGTGCAAGATGGCCGCTGTGGTGGATGGTGGGTGGCGGGTGCAAGATGGCGTCTGTGGTGGATGGTGGGTGGCGGGTGCAAGATGGCCGCTGTGGTGGATGGTGGGTGGCGGGTGCAAGATGGCCGCTGTGGTGGATGGTGGGTGGCGGGTTTAAGATGGCCGCAGCATGGTGTGGTGTATGGTGGATGGTGGTGGGTGGCGGGTGCAAGATGGCCGCTGTGGTGGATGGTGGTGGGTGGCGGGTGCAAGATGGCCGCTGTGGTGGATGGTGGTGGGTGGCGGGTGCAAGATGGCCGCTGTGGTGGATGGCGGTGGGTGGCGGGTGCAAGATGGCGGATTGTAGAAAAACGTATAAAAGGAGTTGATTTTTAGGGTAGGGGTGTATTCATTGCACTACCTTGCGGAGCACTCTGACTTACCTGACCTGACCCGCCTGCCTGCTTGCTTCACCTCTAGCCAGCCAGCTTGCCTGTTTTGTATGAGCTGTGGAGAACCTTTCACTATATTTCATTTTACCAGTGCAAATTCACCAGACTTTTACACGGTAGCAGTTACTCACCAGCCTGAGCCCATAGTCATGATGAATTCAGCCGACCTAGTCACGCTTTAAAAGAACCGTCCTCGCCTCGTTGATGAGATGCAGCATGTGGGCGCATTATGTGATGTGCTTATGGCCGATAACATACTCCTGAAACAGGGTGTCGAAGATATCATGGCCGAGAACACCCCTTCACGACAAAACAGAAAACTCATCGATGGTCTACTGCGCCGTGGCCCCTATGCATTTCTAGCCTTCGTGGAGGCGCTGAAGAAGACGGAAAATGAAGAACTAGCAGATCTACTTGAAATTCCCCTTGTAGATGATGATATCTTAGTCATGGATACCACCGAAGAGCGTACAGCTAGCAAACGTACGCACACTACCCCAGAGAGTACACCTGTCAAACGCACTGGACGATCCAAACGCCCCCGACTAACACCGTTAGAAATACCTGAGTCAGTGCTTGAGCAGCCAGTATCCCAGCAAGTGCCTGTGAAAGAAGAGGTACAACTTCCTATGTCTGTGCAGGATATCAATAACATTATTCAACAGGCCTACCAGGCAGCCCACACGGACATTTGGGAGCTCTCAGCCTATTTAACTGTGAGTGTCAAAGACGAAGAAGTGCATTTTAATGCATCGGGCTTTAACGACAGACCCGGTAAGCATATTGCCATGACCTTAGACACCTGGCAAAAACTGGAGACCCTTGATTACGCCATCGATGCGGTTATTCGCGACCAGGGGAGTGACGAAGCGAAATTTCATGTGGGTGACGACATCTTTGTGAGCTGTGCCTATTTCAACGATGAGCTCCTCGTGCATATCCGTAAATGGAAAATGCGGTTAGATACGCAAGAGCGTGTACCTTGTCCTCAGGGTGTCACTTTGAAATTAACGGCGTGGCGGAAGTTGCAGAGTCTCGCAAGTACAATTCGTCAAGCTCTGGCCTACCAGGTGTCTCACTATATTTATCAGAAGTACATCGACACAGTCCTGGATCTAATAAGACCTCAGATTCCACAGGACACTAGTGTACCCTCATACGCACTGATCACTGAAGCACTACAGGCTGTGACCGAGACGCAAATTGCCCTGGGAGTGGAAGCTGCCTGCCCTCCCAAAATTCCACGTGAAGAGATTATTACGTACATCTACGTGCACCAGGGACGGAAAGATGATGATGAATTCAAACAAGTCTTGTTGCAGAACTATTGAACAAGTGTTCAGAACAAGTGTTGAAAAACATTTTACCGTATTCCTACACACATTCATTGAAGTGGCTTGAGAGCGTATAATTGTATTAAAAATTCAGAGTTTTTTTACTGTTAATTGTATTAAAAAATTCAATACTCAGATATAATTGTATTAACATTCAATACCCTTGTGAACACGTTCATTCTATTTGTGTTAATAAAAATAGTAGAAAATTAAAAAATGCTTGTTAGTGTTCATTCTTTTTTTGGCTCTATCATTCTTTTTTTCCTTTTTAATATGGTAAAAAGAATAGAAAATTAAAAAGATTTTTTTTGGCTCCATCATTCTTTTTTTTCTTTTTTTTAAAATTTAAAAAAAAAAATATTTTTTTTGGCTCTTCCACCAACCCTCCCCGCCTCCCCTCCCTCCCCCCTTTACCCCTTTTTTTCAATAATTTCAAAAAAATGGTAAAAAAAATTTAAAAATTTTTTTCTTTGGGGACAGGATGATGGGAGTTGGTGTTAATTTTTTTGTGCTTTTTGATAGAAGTTTCCTCTTCCGGAAAGATGGGGTGGCCCTGAAAAGGGCCTTTGAAAGTGTTACGACACTTGTTTTATGAGCGGTAGATTCTTTTTATTCCACCCACATGCTTCCTGCAGATTGGACACTTGATTTTTAAATGTTGTTCGCCTGCTTCAACGCAGTGGCACATGTCTCCTACACACGTCAGCGTGACCCAACAATCTTTACAGATGCATAAATGGCCACACGGCAATACTGCGTACTGGCTATCTTCATCTGTACACACGCTACACTTTGATTTTTTTTCTTCTTTATGTAGCTCTTTTTCCTGTCTTGAAATCTCAGCGTCCATTACATTCATGTCTTGTCTCATCCCGTTAATCTGTTCGTTGAGGCGGGTTATCTCGGCCCAAGAGCATGCTTGTGGTGTTGTTTGCGAAGCCGCCGAAGTCGTTATAATCAGAGTTTCGGAAGCCGACGTTGTTATAATTGGCGTTTGTGTAGTTGTTGTTGTTGGAGGTCTATTACTATTTAACCATGGAAGCTCGTCTTGTTCTCCATCAGTTATATCAGTCTCATCTCCCTCATCATCTTCTTCTATGGCAGCCATCCTGCTGATTTCTTCGTCTTGTTCTCTACTCCGCCTTATCAACCTCGCATCTTCTTGTATTACAGCCCTCTGTAGCTCTTCTCGTTCTTCTGTACTTCATCTTATCATGGTTTCGTCTTCAATAACCCGCTGAAAGCTTGTAGTTATGGTTATTCCACCATCATCTTCACTGCTAATCATCTCTCTGTGTTCTCTAGTAGCATCTCTAGGATCTCTAGGGTGTGTGAACAGTGCTCGTCTTGAACCCATGATTGTATTTTGTGAATAAATGGGAACATACTACGCGTTATTTATAGTCTAGACGGCTGGTGGTGGATGGTGGTGGGTGGCGGGTGCAAGATGGCCGCTGTGGTGGATGGTGGGTGGCGGGTGCAAGATGGCCGCTGTGGTGGATGGTGGGTGGCGGGTGCAAGATGGCCGCCGGTGTGAGTGAGTGCAAGATTATGGTATCTGCTAAAAAAAATTTTTCCATGGACACTGTATAGTGTTGTGTTACCATTGCCCAAGGATAAAAAATTTCCTAGTTTTATTTCGATAAACCCGCTGGAATTTTCAGGGAGCTACTATAAGGCTGTAAGCCGTAGTCTTGACGTATTTTTAGCCAGGAAAATCAATTTATTTTCAGTGTACCGGGTTTTTCACACTACCACACCATAACCTTATGGGTTTAAAATCGCTAAAATTATTAAAATACCGGCTTAGTTTAGCGCTATGCTGGTAAAAAATTTTAAATACTACACTATGAATTGCCTGAGTTCAACTTGCAATAAAATTTATATGTGCACTGACATTTATTGTAAAATCACAGCCGTTTAAAATTGGAAAAGAAACACAAACATATTTTGTTGTTCAATTGGAAATAAAATTTATACGTGCACTGACATTTATTGTAAAATCACAGCCTTGAGACGAAGAATTTCGTTACCATTGCCAGTAAATTGTAAGTTTATTGCGGAAAGAATTGATATTTCATAAATTCCTGCAGGAAATAGGAAGTACACATATAAAAGAATATTGTCTTGACGTAAAAAGTTGGGACATTTCATATTTACGGAGATATGGATTTTTATAACTGAGCCGGTTTTTCGTGTAAACCATCGCAGCGAAAAGGGAAACGGCTGTCATCTTCGTTTTGCTATGTCACAAAAAAGTGCTCGAATTACTTATTTCCAAATGATTTCATGACGAATCCAACTAAGGTTAGCAAGCATACATATCTTACGATATTGTCATGAACTGCCAGCACATAACACGTTCTGGTTGATGAGATCTGAATTTAAGTGTTGCAGCATGTTATTATAACCAGTCTATGATCGAGTGCCACCCCAGTGTCGAGCATTTACATCGTCCAGTTTGCACCAGCAAAAGAAAAATTACGAACGTTCATCGAACGTATGCTGAGCGGCATCGGGGCACCTTCATGTGGTCTCCCGCGGTATATGAATGACTTAGATATGAATGCATGAATTAGTTTGATATAATTTTTGTTGGGTATGAACGATTTAAAGTGGAAATATTCCGTACAGGTCTGTTATATGTAACAAACGCTAACAAAAATGGCTGCTCAAGGTCAATTTCCCCGGCTTGCCCGGATAATAACTCCGTTCAAACCACAGCCCCATCTATACGCTTTGGTGCAAGGGAGACAACTCGCACTAGACCAATTCCCAGGCGAAGATGATGTCCCGCTATATTTGGCCTGTATGGGGTATAGGGGTGGTCGGGTTTTTTTATGGCTTTTACTATGAGCTATGAGGTTGATCATGTAGAATACGATGGAAAAAACTATGAAAGTACCGGGTAGGCTTGTATATAGATCCATATAGATCCATATAGACCCATATACACTCATATACTGGGATATTAGTATGTATAAATCCATACGGGGTGGACATGTTGGAGTCTAGGTGGAGCACTAGTGGCCCGATTGGGTAGAGTGAGGTCTTATTTTAAAGCTCTCGAGGAAATAAATAAATAAATAAATAAATAAATAAATAAATAATAAAAAAAAATCAAAAAAATCATAACAACCATTTTTTTAATTTTAATTATTTTTCTATTGGGTACGCGTTTGAATTTTTTTATTACAATGAAATTAGCAAGAATCGGTATATATACATTTTGCCTGGCCGGTGTTTTGTCATTCACCATTATGGCAGCGCACGGAAAGGAGCTCGCTTTCTTCCAACTGACGTCTGATGTGATTCTCATCGTCTATGATCATGAACTGCAGCTCATTGAAGAACATCCTAGAGAAGTGAAGTTATCTTTAAGCTTAGCAGGCTGGACTCTATTAACACGGTTGTTACAGGGAAAAGAGCCCGAAGTCGATTTTATGCATGTGGGAATCGGTGTGTACCTGCGAAGTGGTAGAGATCATTCTTTTTCCCCCCGCTTAGAACAGTGTGGGGGTGCCGCTATCCTACTCCGCCCGGCATTATGGCAGGCGCTGAAAGCTATTATCACCGATGTCCACGATGTACTCTATCCTGAGGCCAACTCTGTAGCTACCCGCACTCTTACACCGGATTGTACCCTATTATTATATCCCCAACGCGTGGAGCTCGTCGATGACGATAGCCGATGTTGGTGTACGTCTGAACCCGCGCGTGTCTCTTTATCCCCGGAAGGCTGGATTACCTTGAAACGTGTGTTATGCGGTGATCTCGATGGAGATAGCATTCACCTGTGTGACGATGTCTACATTTTCCGCGGTCCCTATTTTGCTCGACTTCTCTGTCTCAAGCGAGGGGGATTTACTCTGGACCCCGATCTATGGACGGCTTTGCAACAAGTAGTTCCCATGGTGGATAAAGTACTCTCTCCACAGGAGCCGCCCCTCACAGAATAGTACCTGACACTATAAATACGAGGGATGAGACAGAGTGTGTGTCATTCTCCGTTCGACATTTACAGCAAGCATGTCACTACGAGCCATCCTGCCTCTTACACCCTACCAGGTGGGGTTATACGTCTATGAAGATAAAGTCACCCTGGTGGAAGACTGTGGAGCTATTTGCTGGGCGCGCGCTGAGACTCTATCGAATACGGTGACGTTACAGCGTGATGGCTGGACTAAATTTAAACGGGTGTTGAGCGGTGAGTTGGACGGACACCTCATCCACATGGACAATGCCATCTACGTATACCGTACCGCCCTCTTCCCACGCCTGGGCCGCTACCAAGATCCTACGCGAAGTTTCATCCTAACTCCCTCTCTGTGGTCAGCCTTGGAGAAAGTAGTGCCTATTGTGGACCAGCTGTTTACACCGGACGACCGATCACCAGACCAATTGGCGTGGGCTCGTGCTATGGAAGACGCGCTGGCTGAACCTCATGAAAAAAAACAACATGATGATGAATCCGATGATACAGCCGGGGAAGACGAAAGTACTATATCTATAGAATGCACAGAGGCTAGAGTGACAGTGTCACCTGATGAAGCGAACAACACACATGACGGCGACCCAGAGGCGCCTCAATGAGGGGTAAGAAGCCCGTAATGAAGCGGTCCCGAAAGGGAAAAAAGGAGTCCGCATCTACAGTGAACGAGGTGTTAACCGATTTGTATTACAGCCCTACCAGTCCAGCCGCGTATAGCGCTGTGGGAGCGCTCGCTCGAGCTGCCCATTCTCAAGGCATCAGTCGAACTGAAGTTCGAGACTGGTTAAAAACCCAAGACACTTATAGTTTACATCGAGCAGCCCGACGACATTTTCGCCGTAACCGAGTGATCGTAGGAGGTATAGACGCGCAATGGCAGGCGGATTTAGTGGACATGAGTCGATTTGCACCTCACAATGATGGACATCGGTACATATTGACCTGTATCGATATTTTATCCAAGTATGCCTGGGTACTACCCATTCGCACCAAAACAGGAGAGAATCTAATAGGAGCGTTCCAGCAGATTTTCAAGACGGGGCGCAAACCTCTTTATTTACAAACGGATGAAGGCACAGAATTTCTCAACCGACCCTTTCAAGCCTTTCTTAAGAAACAGAAGGTATTTTTCTTTCATACGTACAACGAGACGAAAGCTTCTGTGGTGGAACGATTCAATCGCACCTTCAAAGGACGAATGTACAAGTATTTTACCGCCCAAAACACCCGACGGTACATCGATGTACTACCTCAACTGGTGCAAGGGTACAATCGCGCCTATCATCGCAGTATCCAGCGAGCTCCCCGTGATGTGACAGAACGCAACGAACATCAAGTGCGTGCTACGCTGTACTCATCCAGTCCATCACAACCACTCACGGCACCCCGTTACAAACGTGGAGATGTGGTACGGATCAGTAAAGTGAAAGGCCAATTTGAGAAAAGTTACTTGCCCAACTGGAGTGACGAGCACTTTGTCATCGTTCGCCATAAACCTCGACAGCCACACGTCTATCAACTGGAAGATCTACAAGGAGAAACACTGCAAGGCACGTTTTACGAGGCAGAATTACAACCCATAGTGAAAACACCGAAAGACTACTACACGGTGGAAAAGATTTTGAAAACGGAACGTCGACGTGGCATTCCCTATCATTTCGTCAAATGGCAAGGGTGGCCTCGTTCGTTTAATTCCTGGGTGTCAGGCCGTGACATGAAACGCCTATAAATTCTAACCCCTATCACCACCAGCCTTCAGTGTAGGATTGTACCATGGATAGGACACATCTACCCTTACTGTTACGAACTCGAAAAGCACAAGTGGGTACTGTAGTGTGTCTAGTAGTGCTTGTGGGTACGTTATTTACAGGCGTGTTCTACGATTTGTCGTACGTGGTATCCTGTTTGAGCACCCTGCGTTCCACATCTCCGTCATCCACCACTTCCACCACCACTTCGACCACCACGACGACGACGCTGCCTACGCCATCCGAGACGTCAAGGTACCGCCACGTATCAACCCAGACACCCACGTCTACCACGCCGTCCACACCGTCTACTCCATCCATCACCACGTTACCCTTTGCCCGCTACATCCAGTCACCCACGACGACCACCACGCCCCGTACTACGACTACTCCACGTCATCCTCCGTCATCCCTAAGAAGCGACGATCCTTCCACCCCATCACCACCACCAACACCTAGTACACCTACCAACACCACGACTCCTACGCCGCTAAAAATATTTGCAGTGGATCCCCGTGAATCACGTTTACCACGACAACGGTATCCATTCGACTACGATCCCCGGTGGGATCCACGACAACGGGGGTGGGCTTCTAAACGCCGAGCGCAAATCACCAAATAAAAAAAATAAAAAATAAAATAAAATAAACTATGGATCCTCGGTGGCAGCATCCTTTCACGTGTCTCATCGCTGGACCGACAGGGTCGGGAAAAACACACTTCGTTCAACGTCTGATCCAACACGGGTCAGCCCTCATTTCACCGCCTCTAGCTCGCATCCTGTGGTGTTATGGAGCTTGGCAACCCGCGTACGAGGAACTGGCACGTGTCCCGGGACTCACCTTAGTGGAAGGCTTACCTCCTGAGGATACACCCCAAGACACCTTGGTGGTGGTGGACGATCTCATGACGGAAACGGACAGTCGAATCACCCGTCTCTTTACCAAAGGAAGCCATCATCGTCGGTTGAGCATCATCTACATCGTGCAGAATCTCTTCAGTAAGAACAAAGAGCACAGGAACATTAGTTTGAATGCTCAGTATGTGGTGTTATTCAAAACCCCCAGAGACGCTTCACAAATTACGCACCTGGCCCAACAGATGTACCCTAAAAACACGGCCTTTGTACGAGAAGCCTTTGAAGATGCTACCCAACCCGCTCACGGGTATCTACTCATTGACTTGAAACAAGACACGCCCTCCACCCTGCGATTGCGTACCCTCATTTTTCCCGGCGAGGTGCAGACGGTGTACACACCCAAATAAAAAGATAAAAGAAGAAGACAACGCACTCTACCCGTCATTCATCATCATGTCTGCACGGATACGCAAGCACGCGCCGGCCCTGCGCGTATTACGCAGCGCGCCACCGGAGGTGGGCCGGACCCTGGTGCGCGGAGCGGATGCCGACTTGGTACGGTGTTTGTGTGAAGTGGCCCATAATGTGTTAAAAGGCAATGTTCCACTCAGTCCTCTGCAGAAAGGGAAATTGCAACGGCACAAGGCGGGTCTCCGAACGTTGGTGAAGAAGACGGGCAGTGTCAAGAAAAAGAAACAGGTGTTACAGCGAGGTGGATTTCTCGGCGCACTCCTCGCACCCTTAGCCGCTACTGTACTGGGACCGTTACTAGGCTCCATCTTGGGACGCTAACGTCATCATGGAACATACGAAAAAAATGATGCTCGTCGAACCTCGACTGTTACAGAGTTTGCAATCACCCTATCCCGTACCGGCCACAGTGCAACAACTCCAGTCTCTGGATGAAGAGATGAATAGTATACTGCAACGTCGACTACCCGATCATGAGAAAATTCAACTCTACCATCATACGCTGAACCGGTACCAGACGTTTATGGATCAATATAGAGGGAGTAGTAGTAGTACACCACCACCACAAGTACCCACAACGCCTACTCTCACATCCCCGTCACCACCTTCACCTGAGCTGGAAGAGGAAGTGTTGACCAGTGTGCCTAAAGCCTTCAAGACCAAGGCACGTTTATTGTTGGATCGGGTGAAACAGAATTCCGATATGAGTTGGAACGCTGAAGGAAAACTGCTGATTCGAAACAAAGTGGTGCCGGGGTCTCATATGACCGATTTGATCAACGATATGGTACGTTCTCGCAAACACTCTAATCCACCGGGCTGGGAAGTCTTTGCTCAGGGATTAAAAGACACGCACATCCCTCAAGAATTGGTAGGGAATCCTAACCGTTGGGCCTTTATGCAGCAATCGACCCGACACCAACCTCCACCCTCCTCCTCTGCTTGGGACTCGATGTCACCGCCGCCGCCGTCCAAAATACCACAACCACGACGGGGACGTAGCCGATCTAAGTCAACGCGACGATCACAACGCCGAGGTAAGGCGCCCAAGACCTGGGGGGTGGGCCCTTACTGGGAACCCTACTAATAACTCCTATAAAAACCCGGTGCAGAAGCCAGAACAACTCAGTCGTCATGTTTTACCTGACGTTGCCCAGTAATAGTTCACTCGAAGTGTTTCCTGACAACACCTTGACCAAGTATGTCACTCAATTACCCCAACCGTTACATTTACCTGGACGATGGGAATGTGGACTGGTGGATATTCAATACCCTTACTCATGGTACAACGTACAAGACCAAGAAGTATGGTACGAAGTGACCTACCAAGGTAAAATCTACAGACTGACTCTCCCCGAAGGCCAATACGATACGCCCCAGAAGTTCAGTCAGGGTCTGATGGCCTTGTTGGAGTACAAGGCTCTAAAGGAGAGCACGGATAGTGCAACACGCCTGATAGCCTTTCGCTTCAAGAAAAACGTGTTCTTCGATGTCAACGTACACAACGACAAGAGCTCTATCATGCTGAGCCCTAACGTGGCTGTGAAACTCAGTCCTACACTACAGCAAATGTTACGGCTGCCTGAAAGCGTCTACACGGGTCCCACCATTGACAACGGTACCCTGTTGATGGATATGAAAGTAGGTATGTACGCACTGTACGTCTACTCGGACGCAGTGGACAGCCATATTGTGGGTGATGTGAACACACCTCTGTTACGGGTGGTGCCCATTAGCAAGACGTATGGCGATCAAGTCAACCAGAGTTTCAACCATATAATGTACCTGCCCGTACGACATACCGCATGCTGATAGCAAAATACGAACGTAGCGTGCAAGATCTATGGCGCTACGTTTCGTAACATGTGTCTAATTCCGCTTAACCCGGGGCTAGGGGCCGTATGAGCCCATGTACTTCAAGATCCTCATGGTACTCATATGAACAGTCACAATCAAAGCGTGACTGAGGTACATCATTTTTAGATGACGACTCTATAACGAATATTATGGATTAAGAATACTGATCAGCGATACGGATTTGATATTTTGGAACATCATGATGTCTTGCCGGCATCATTGAAAATTTTTGACCGCTTCTCTCTTGCAGGAAACAAGCCTATGTTTATGTATACTTTTGTCTTTTTGAATTTGGTGCTAATACTGTTATATGGAAATGGAATAGGTCTTTGGATTATGGACGCGGATATTCTCTAATGGACGACGGCTGGATTATGAATGACGGACTAGACGCTTGTAATACCGATATCAACACCGATATTTGTCGTACGTGGTATCCTGTTTGAGCACCCTGCGTTCCACATCTCCGTCATCCACCACTTCCACCACCACTTCAACCACCACGACGACGACGCTGCCTACGCCATCCGAGACGTCAAGGTACCGCCACGTATCAACCCAGACACCCACGTCTACCACGCCGTCCACACCGTCTACTCCATCCATCACCACGTTACCCTTTGCCCGCTACATCCAGTCACCCACGACGACCACCACGCCCCGTACTACGACTACTCCACGTGATCCTCCGTCATCCCTAAGAAGCGACGATCCTTCCACCCCATCACCACCACCAACACCTAGTACACCTACCAACACCACGACTCCTACGCCGCTAAACATATTTGCAGTGGATCCCCGTGAATCACGTTTACCATGACAACGGTACCCATTCGACTACGATCCCCGGTGGGATCCACGACAACGGGGGTGGGCTTCTAAACGCCGAGCGCAAATCACCAAATAAAAAAAATAAAAAATAAAATAAAAAAAACTATGGATCCTCGGTGGCAGCATCCTTTCACGTGTCTCATCGCTGGACCGACAGGGTCGGGAAAAACACACTTCGTTCAACGTCTCATCCAACACGGGTCAGCCCTCATTTCACCGCCTCTAGCTCGCATCCTGTGGTGTTATGGAGCTTGGCAACCCGCGTACGAGGAACTGGCACGTGTCCCGGGACTCACCTTAGTGGAAGGCTTGTCCCCTGAGGATACACCCCAAGACACCTTGGTGGTGGTGGACGATCTCATGACGGAAACGGACAGTCGAATCACCCGTCTCTTTACCAAAGGAAGCCATCATCGTCGGTTGAGCATCATCTACATCGTGCAGAATCTCTTCAGTAAGAACAAAGAGCACAGGAACATTAGTTTGAATGCTCAGTATGTGGTGTTATTCAAAACCCCCAGAGACGCTTCACAAATTACGCACCTGGCCCAACAGATGTACCCTAAAAACACGGCCTTTGTACGAGAAGCCTTTGAAGATGCTACCCAACCCGCTCACGGGTATCTACTCATTGACTTGAAACAAGACACGCCCTCCACCCTGCGATTGCGTACCCTCATTTTTCCCGGCGAGGTGCAGACGGTGTACACACCCAAATGATAAAAGAAATAAAAGATAAAAGAAGAAGACAACGCACTCTAGCCGTCATTCATCATCATGTCTGCACGGATACGCAAGCACGCGCCGGCCCTGCGCGTATTACGCAGCGCGCCACCGGTGGTGGGCCGGGCCCTGGTGCGCGGAGCGGATGCCGACTTGGTACGGTGTTTGTGTGAAGTGGCCCATAATGTGTTAAAAGGCAATGTTCCACTCAGTCCTCTGCAGAAAGGGAAATTGCAACGGCACAAGGCGGGTCTCCGAACGTTGGTAAAGAAGACGGGCAGTGTCAAGAAAAAGAAACAGGTGTTACAGCGAGGTGGATTTCTCGGCGCACTCCTCGCACCCTTAGCCGCTACTGTACTGGGACCATTACTAGGCTCCATCTTGGGACGCTAAAACATGGAACATACGAAAAAAATGATGCTGGTCGAACCTCGACTGTTACAGAGTTTGCAATCACCCTATCCCGTGCCTGCCACAGTGCAACAACTCCAGTCTCTGGATGAAGAGATGAATAGTATACTCCAACGTCGACTACCCGATCACGAGAAAATTCAACTCTACCATCATACGCTGAACCGGTACCAGACGTTTATGGATCAATATAGAGGGAATAGTAGTAGTACTAGTACACCACCACTGCCACAACTACCCACCACCACCACAACGCCTACTCTCACATCCCCGTCACCCCCTTCACCTGAGCTGGAAGAGGAAGTGTTGACCAGTGTGCCTAAAGCCTTCAAGACCAAGGCACGTTTATTGTTGGATCGGGTGAAACAGAATTCCGATATGAGTTGGAACGCTGAAGGAAAACTGCTGATTCGAAACAAAGTGGTGCCGGGGTCTCATATGACCGATTTGATCAACGATATGGTACGTTCTCGCAAACACTCTAATCCACCGGGCTGGGAAGTCTTTGCTCAGGAATTAAAAGACACGCACATCCCTCAAGAATTGGTAGGGAATCCTAACCGTTGGGCCTTTATGCAGCAATCGACCCGACACCAACCTCCACCCTCCTCCTCTTCTTGGGACTCTATGTCACCGCCGCCGCCGCCGCCGTCCAAAATACCACAACCACGACGGGGCCGTAGCCGATCTAAGTCAACGCGACGATCACAACCCCGAGGTAAGAAGGCGCCCAAGGCCTGGGGGGTGGGCCCTTACTGGGAACCCTACTAATAACTCCTATAAAAACCCAGTGCAGAAGCCAGAACAACTCAGTCGTCATGTTTTACCTGACGTTGCCCAGTAATAGTTCACTCGAAGTGTTTCCTGACAACACCTTGACCAAGTATGTCACTCAATTACCCCAACCGTTACATTTACCGGGTCGGTGGGAATGTGGACTGGTAGATATTCAGTACCCTTACTCGTGGTACAACGTACGAGACAAAGAAGTATGGTACGAAGTGACCTACCAAGATAAAGTCTACAGACTGACTCTCCCCGAAGGCCAATACGATACGCCCCAGAAGTTCAGTCAGGGTCTGATGGCCTTGTTGGAGTACAAGGCTCTAAAGGAGAGCACGGATAGTGCAACACGCCTGATAGCCTTTCGCTTCAAGAAAAACGTGTTCTTCGATGTCAATGTACACAACGACAAGAGCTCTATCATGCTGAGCCCTAACGTGGCTGTGAAACTCAGTCCTACACTACAGCAAATGTTACGGCTGCCTCAGAGCGTCTACACGGGTCCCACCGTGGCAAGCAGTACCCTGTTGATGGATATGAAAGTAGTGTGTACGCACTGCCTTGCGTCTGCTCGGACGCGGTGGACAGCCATATTGGGTGATGTGAACTTTTACCCTCTGTTACGGGTGGTGCCCATTGGCAAGACGTATGGCGATCAAGTCAGCCAGAGTTTCAACCATATAATGTACTATAACGCAGGTACGACATACCGCATCACTGATAGCAAAATACGAACGTAGCGTGCAAGATCTATGGCGCTACGTTTCGTAACGCATGTGTCAATTCCGCTTAACCCGGGGCTAGGGGCCGTATGAACCCATGTACTTCAAGATCCTCATGGTGCTCATATGAACAGTCACAATCAAAGCGTGACTGAGATACATCATTTTTTAGATGACGACTCTATAACGAATATTATGGTTAAGAATACTGATCAGCGATACGGATTTGATATTTTTGGAACATCATGATGTCTTGCCGGCATCATTGAAAACTGTTGACCGCTTCTCTCGTGCAGGAAACAAGCCTATGTTTATGTATACTATGATTGTCTTTTTGAATTTGGTGCTAATACTGTTATATGAAATATGGAATAGGTCTTTGGATTATGGACGCGGATATTCTCTAATGGACGACGGCTGGATTATGAATGACGGACTAGACGCTTGTAATACCGATATCAACACCGATATTTGTCGTACGTGGTATCCTGTTTGAGCACCCTGCGTTCCACATCTCCGTCATCCACCACTTCCACCACCACTTCAACCACCACGACGACGACGCTGCCTACGCCATCCGAGACGTCAAGGTACCGCCACGTATCAACCCAGACACCCACGTCTACCACGCCGTCCACACCGTCTACTCCATCCATCACCACGTTACCCTTTGCCCGCTACATCCAGTCACCCACGACGACCACCACGCCCCGTACTACGACTACTCCACGTCATCCTCCGTCATCCCTAAGAAGCGACGATCCTTCCACCCCATCACCACCACCAACACCTAGTACACCTACCAACACCACGACTCCTACGCCGCTAAAAATATTTGCAGTGGATCCCCGTGAATCACGTTTACCACGACAACGGTATCCATTCGACTACGATCCCCGGTGGGATCCACGACAACGGGGGTGGGCTTCTAAACGCCGAGCGCAAATCACCAAATAAAAAAAATAAAAAATAAAATAAAATAAACTATGGATCCTCGGTGGCAGCATCCTTTCACGTGTCTCATCGCTGGACCGACAGGGTCGGGAAAAACACACTTCGTTCAACGTCTGATCCAACACGGGTCAGCCCTCATTTCACCGCCTCTAGCTCGCATCCTGTGGTGTTATGGAGCTTGGCAACCCGCGTACGAGGAACTGACACGTGTCCTGGGACTCACCTTAGTGGAAGGCTTACCCCCTGAGGATACACCCCAAGACACCTTGGTGGTGGTGGACGATCTCATGACGGAAACGGACAGTCGAATCACCCGTCTCTTTACCAAAGGAAGCCATCATCGTCGGTTGAGCATCATCTACATCGTGCAGAATCTCTTCAGTAAGAACAAAGAGCACAGGAACATTAGTTTGAATGCTCAGTATGTGGTGTTATTCAAAACCCCCAGAGACGCTTCACAAATTACGCACCTGGCCCAACAGATGTACCCTAAAAACACGGCCTTTGTACGAGAAGCCTTTGAAGATGCTACCCAACCCGCTCACGGGTATCTACTCATTGACTTGAAACAAGACACGCCCTCCATCCTTCGATTGCGTACCCTCATTTTTCCCGGCGAGGTGCAGACGGTGTACACACCCAAATAAAAGATAAAAGATAATAGATAAAAGAAGAAGACAACGCACTCTAGCCGTCATTCATCATCATGTCTGCACGGATACGCAAGCACGCGCCGGCCCTGCGCGTATTACGCAGCGCGCCACCGGAGGTGCCTGAACCTGGTGCAGATGGATTGCATTCCAGGCAGGTGTTACCGTCAATGAAGTGGCATAATAACGACAAGGCAATATTACACTTTCAGTCCTCACAGAAAGTGCAGCAACGGCAGGCGATCTCTGAAAGTTGAGAAGATGGGCAGTGTCAAGAAAAAGAAACAGGTGTTACAGCGAGGTGGATTTCTCGGCGCACTCCTCGCACCCTTAGCCGCTACTGTACTGGGACCGTTACTAGGCTCCATCTTGGGACGCTAACGTCATCATGGAACATACGAAAAAAATGATGCTCGTCGAACCTCGACTGTTACAGAGTTTGCAATCACCCTATCCCGTACCGGCCACAGTGCAACAACTCCAGTCTCTGGATGAAGAGATGAATAGTATACTGCAACGTCGACTACCCGATCATGAGAAAATTCAACTCTACCATCATACGCTGAACCGGTACCAGACGTTTATGGATCAATATAGAGGGAGTGGGAGTAGTAGTACACCACCACCACCACTACCCACCACCACAACGCCCACACTGACAGCCCCGTCACCACCTTCACCTGAGCTGGAAGAGGAAGTGTTGACCAGTGTGCCTAAAGCCTTCAAGACCAAGGCCCGTTTATTGTTGGACCGGGTGAAACAGAATGCCGATATGAGTTGGAACGCTGAAGGAAAACTGCTGATTCGAAACAAAGTGGTGCCGGGGTCTCATATGACCGATTTGATCAACGATATGGTCCGTTCTCGCAAACACTCTAATCCACCGGGCTGGGAAGTCTTTGCTCAGGGATTAAAAGACACGCACATCCCTCAAGAATTGGTAGGGAATCCTAACCGTTGGGCCTTTATGCAGCAATCGACCCGACACCAACCTCCACCCTCCTCCTCTGCTTGGGACTCCATGTCACCGCCGCCGCCGCCGTCCAAAATACCACAACCACGACGGGGACGTAGCCGATCTAAGTCAACGCGACGATCACAACGCCGAGGTAAGGCGCCCAAGACCTGGGGGGTGGGCCCTTACTGGGACCCCTACTAATAACTCCTATAAAAACCCGGTGCAGAAGCCAGAACAACTCAGTCGTCATGTTTTACCTGACGTTGCCCAGTAATAGTTCACTCGAAGTGTTTCCTGACAACACCTTGACCAAGTATGTCACTCAATTACCCCAACCGTTACATTTACCTGGACGATGGGAATGTGGACTGGTGGATATTCAATACCCTTACTCATGGTACAACGTACAAGACCAAGAAGTATGGTACGAAGCGACCTACCAAGGTAAAATCTACAGACTGACTCTCCCCGAAGGCCAATACGATACGCCCCAGAAGTTCAGTCAGGGTCTGATGGCCTTGTTGGAGTATAAGGCTCTAAAGGAGAGCACGGATAGTGCAACACGCCTGATAGCCTTTCGCTTCAAGAAAAACGTGTTCTTCGATGTCAACGTACACAACGACAAGAGCTCTATCATGCTGAGCCCTAACGTGGCTGTGAAACTCAGTCCTACACTACAGCAAATGTTACGGCTGCCTGAAAGCGTCTACACGGGTCCCACCATTGACAACGGTACCCTGTTGATGGATATGAAAGTAGGTATGTACGCACTGTACGTCTACTCGGACGCAGTGGACAGCCATATACAGGGTGATGTGAACACACCTCTCGTTACGCGGTGCCCATTAGCAAGACGTATGGCGATCAAGTCAACCAGAGTTTCAACCATATAATGTACCTGCCCGTACGGACATACCGCATGCTGATAGCAAATACGAACGTAGCGTGCAAGATCTATGGCGCTACGTTTCGTAACATGTGTCTAATTCCGCTTAACCCGGGGCTAGGGGCCGTATGAGCCTATGTACTTCAAGATCCTCATGGTACTCATATGAACAGTCACAATCAAAGCGTGACTGAGGTACATCATTTTTAGATGACGACTTTATAACGAATATTATGGATTAAGAATACTGATCAGCGATACGGATTTGATATTTTGGAACATCATGATGTCTTGCCGGCATCATTGAAAACTGTTGACCGCTTCTCTCTTGCAGGAAACAAGCCTATGTTTATGTATACTTTGTCTTTTTGAATTTGGTGCTAATACTGTTATATGGAAATGGAATAGGTCTTTGGATTATGGACGCGGATATTCTCTAATGGACGACGGCTGGATTATGAATGACGGACTAGACGCTTGTAATACCGATATCAACACCGATATTTGTCGTACGTGGTATCCTGTTTGAGCACCCTGCGTTCCACATCTCCGTCATCCACCACTTCCACCACCACTTCAACCACCACGACGACGACGCTGCCTACGCCATCCGAGACGTCAAGGTACCGCCACGTATCAACCCAGACACCCACGTCTACCACGCCGTCCACACCGTCTACTCCATCCATCACCACGTTACCCTTTGCCCGCTACATCCAGTCACCCACGACGACCACCACGCCCCGTACTACGACTACTCCACGTCATCCTCCGTCATCCCTAAGAAGCGACGATCCTTCCACCCCATCACCACCACCAACACCTAGTACACCTACCAACACCACGACTCCTACGCCGCTAAAAATATTTGCAGTGGATCCCCGTGAATCACGTTTACCACGACAACGGTATCCATTCGACTACGATCCCCGGTGGGATCCACGACAACGGGGGTGGGCTTCTAAACGCCGAGCGCAAATCACCAAATAAAAAAAATAAAAAATAAAATAAAATAAACTATGGATCCTCGGTGGCAGCATCCTTTCACGTGTCTCATCGCTGGACCGACAGGGTCGGGAAAAACACACTTCGTTCAACGTCTGATCCAACACGGGTCAGCCCTCATTTCACCGCCTCTAGCTCGCATCCTGTGGTGTTATGGAGCTTGGCAACCCGCGTACGAGGAACTGGCACGTGTCCCGGGACTCACCTTAGTGGAAGGCTTACCCCCTGAGGATACACCCCAAGGCACCTTGGTGGTGGTGGACGATCTCATGACGGAAACGGACAGTCGAATCACCCGTCTCTTTACCAAAGGAAGCCATCATCGTCGGTTGAGCATCATCTACATCGTGCAGAATCTCTTCAGGAAGAACAAAGAGCACAGGAACATTAGTTTGAATGCTCAGTATGTGGTGTTATTCAAAAACCCCAGAGACGCTTCACAAATTACGCACCTGGCCCAACAGATGTACCCTAAAAACACGGCCTTTGTATGAGAAGCCTTTGAAGATGCTACCCAACCCGCTCACGGGTATCTACTCATCGACTTGAAACAAGACACGCCCTCCACCCTGCGATTGCGTACCCTCATTTTTCCCGGCGAGGTGCAGACGGTGTACACACCCAAATAAAAGATAAAAGATAAAAGAAGAAGACAACGCACTCTAGCCGTCATTCATCATCATGTCTGCACGGATACGCAAGCACGCGCCGGCCCTGCGCGTATTACGCAGCGCGCCACCGGAGGTGGTCCGGGCCCTGGTGCGCGGAGCGGATGCGGACTAGGTACGGTGTTTGTGTGAAGTGGCCCATAATGTGTTAAAAGGCAATGTTCCACTCAGTGGCACAAGGCGGGTCTCCGAACGTTGGTGAAGAAGACGGGCAGTGTCAAGAAAAAGAAACAGGTGTTACAGCGAGGTGGATTTCTCGGCGCACTCCTCGCACCCTTAGCCGCTACTGTACTGGGACCGTTACTAGGCTCCATCTTGGGACGCTAACGTCATCATGGAACATACGAAAAAAATGATGCTCGTCGAACCTCGACTGTTACAGAGTTTGCAATCACCCTATCCCGTACCGGCCACAGTGCAACAACTCCAGTCTCTGGATGAAGAGATGAATAGTATACTGCAACGTCGACTACCCGATCATGAGAAAATTCAACTCTACCATCATACGCTGAACCGGTACCAGACGTTTATGGATCAATATAGAGGGAGTAGTAGTAGTACACCACCACCACAAGTACCCACAACGCCTACTCTCACATCCCCGTCACCACCTTCACCTGAGCTGGAAGAGGAAGTGTTGACCAGTGTGCCTAAAGCCTTCAAGACCAAGGCACGTTTATTGTTGGATCGGGTGAAACAGAATTCCGATATGAGTTGGAACGCTGAAGGAAAACTGCTGATTCGAAACAAAGTGGTGCCGGGGTCTCATATGACCGATTTGATCAACGATATGGTACGTTCTCGCAAACACGCTAATCCACCGGGCTGGGAAGTCTTTGCTCAGGGATTAAAAGACACGCACATCCCTCAGGAATTGGTAGGGAATCCTAGCCGTTGGGCCTTTATGCAGCAATCGACCCGACACCAACCTCCACCCTCCTCCTCTTCTTGGGACTCCATGTCACCGCCGCCGCCACCGCCGTCCAAAATACCACAACCACGACGGGGACGTATCCGATCTAAGTCAACGCGACGATCACAACGCCGAGGTAAGGCGCCCAAGACCTGGGGGGCCCTTACTGGGAACCCTACTAATAACTCCTATAAAAACCCGGTGCAGAAGCCAGAACAACTCAGTCGTCATGTTTTACCTGACGTTGCCCAGTACAAGTTCACTCGAAGTGTTTCCTGACAACACCATGACCAAGTATGTCACTCAATTACCCCAACCGTTACATTTACCTGGACGATGGGAATGTGGACTGGTGGATATTCAATACCCTTACTCATGGTACAACGTACAAGGCCAAGAAGTATGGTACGAAGTGACCTACCAAGGTAAAATCTACAGACTGACTCTCCCCGAAGGCCAATACGATACGCCCCAGAAGTTCAAAGAGGGTCTGATGGGCTTGTTGGAGTACAAGGCTCTAAAGGAGAGCACGGATAGTGCAACACTCCTGATTGCCTTTCGCTTCAAGAAAAACGTGTTCTTCGATGTCAACGTACATAACGACAAGAGCTCTATCATGCTGAGCCCTAACGTGGCTGTGAAACTCAGTCCTACACTACAGCAAATGTTACGGCTGCCTGAAAGCGTCTACACGGGTCCCACCATTGACAACGGTACCCTGTTGATGGATATGAAAGTAGGTATGTACGCACTGTACGTCTACTCGGACGCAGTGGACAGCCATATTGTGGGTGATGTGAACACACCTCTGTTACGGGTGGTGCCCATTAGCAAGACGTATGGCGATCAAGTCAACCAGAGTTTCAACCATATAATGTACCTGCCCGTACGACATACCGCATGCTGATAGCAAAATACGAACGTAGCGTGCAAGATCTATGGCGCTACGTTTCGTAACATGTGTCTAATTCCGCTTAACCCGGGGCTAGGGGCCGTATGAGCCCATGTACTTCAAGATCCTCATGGTACTCATATGAACAGGCACAATCAAAGCGTGACTGAGGTACATCATTTTAGATGACGACTCTATAACGAATATTATGGATTAAGAATACTGATCAGCGATACGGATTTGATATTTTGGAACATCATGATGTCTTGCCGGCATCATTGAAAATTGTTGACCGCTTCTCTCTTGCAGGAAACAAACCTATGTTTATGTATACTTTTGTCTTTTTGAATTTGGTGCTAATACTGTTATATGGAAATGGAATAGGTCTTTGGATTATGGACGCGGATATTCTCTAATGGACGACGGCTGGATTATGAATGACGGACTAGACGCTTGTAATACCGATATCAACACGATCACGGTGGATATAAGAGATGACACGGGACGCCCGATCGCATTCGAACGAGGAAAAGTGGTGCTGACACTTCATTTCCGACAAGTCCGCTCTCCTCACTTCGTATAATGTACATGCCTTACCAGTGCCATACGCCCAGCTATGCCGACTACTACAAGAAACAAACGGGCGGAGGCTTGCCCATGTTTAGCGGTGCACGCATGCAACGAGGTCACGGATTGGGGAACATACTGGGCAGCATTGTGAAAACGTTTTTACCCTTGGTGACACGGGGTGTCAAAGCGGTGGGGAAACAAGCGGTACGCAGTGGATTGCGCGTGGCCGGTGATGTGATGGAAGGCACAGCACCCCGACAAGCCTTCAAACGACGGGCTAAAGAAGCCGGCGGCGTCTTGATCGCCAAAGCTCTTAAAAGACAAACTCCCACACAGCGAAGAGTCATTCGACGTCCAACACGCCGACGACGCACACCCCAGAGGAGGAGGACTAAGACCAGGACGAATAAGAACAAGAAGAGGAGTAGTAGGAGAGACATCTTCGCATAATGGCATTCATTCACTCCGAGTCGTATCCGTCTACCAACAGTGAATTGGATTTGTGGACTATTCCACCCACCCAAACCAGTGTAGCCGAAGGACGTTGGATAGAACATCGACCCCTGTCTAGCCTGACGGGGGTGGGCCCCGTGGAATTTACCATTGAAAACAAAGATACGGCCTACCTGGATTTAGCCCACACGTACTTGTACGTGAAAGCCAAAATAATGAACAACGACGGGACGCCCATAGCGGACGATGCGGTAGTAGGCCCGGTGAATCTTTGGCTGCACTCCTTGTTCCAACAGGTGGATATAGGTCTGAACGATAAACTCATCAGTACGTCCACCAATACGTACCCGTACCGAGCCTACATGGAGACGCTGTTGTCGTACGGCAGTGATGCCAAAAAATCACACTTACAAGCTGAGCTGTACTTCAAGGATATACCCGGAGTCATGAACAACATACTCGGTGCCAATACTGGGTTCATCACACGCAAAAGAATGGCAGCCCAAAGCAAGTCCATCGATATGATGGGACGACTGAACGCCGATCTGTTCCTGCAAGACCGCTACATGATGAACGGTGTATCCATCAAGATCAAGTTGATCCGTTCCTTACCCGCGTTCGCCTTAATGGGCGGTGGAGTCGGGGGTGTCAATTACAACATCGTCATTGAAGATGCAGCCCTGTTTGTCCGTACGGTAGATTTGCAACAGGGCGTGTTGCTGAGTCACATGGAAGCCTTATCGAAAAAACCAGCCCTGTACCCCATCCGACGCGTACAGACCAAGGTGTTCTCTGTGCCAGCAGGTACGATGATGGCCAACCGTGAAAATTTATTTCTAGGGGATCTTCCTAAACGTCTTACCCTGGCGTGTGTGACCAACACCGCTTTCAATGGAAATTGGGCTGAGAATCCGTTCAAATTTGAGCATTTCAACCTCAACTTTGTGGCACTGCACGTGGCCGGCCATCAAATTCCAGCCCGTCCATTACAACTGGACTTTGCTAACTTCAACTATGTGCGGACCTACCTAAACCTGTTTACAGCCACAGGACAAAACAACAAGGACGAAGGCAATACCATCAGTCGACAAGACTTTAGCCATGGGTACACATTGTTCGCCTTTGACCTCACCCCCACCTTGGAACACGATCATCAACTGGCTTTGCTGAAGAAAGGAAACCTACGGTTGGAACTGCGTTTCGCCACCGCTCTAGCCCACACCATTAACGTGATTTGCTACGCCGAGTTTGATAACGTCATCAGCGTGGATCAGCAAAGAAACGTGCTGTGTGACTACGCCAGCTAAGAGTCATCATCATCATCATGGATACAGAGCAGTTGATGGGCATACTCCAGCGAGATCCGAAGATCCCCTTTCGAGGTGTGTTTCCACGCAATGTGTTTCCCACCCACTCCACCACCCCAGCAGCCTACATCCTGAATACAGACACGAGGAGTCGACCCGGTGAACATTGGATAGCTGTGTACGTGGACACCCTAGGCCAAGGCGAATACTTTGATTCCTACGGACTTGCACCCCTACATGCCGATTTGGTGAAATTCATGGACGTCTCTACTACAAAGTGGCGTTGGAATACTCAAAGATTACAAGGACCCTTGAGTAGTGTGTGCGGACAGTACTGTGTGTTTTATCTCACTCACCGGAGTAGAGGACATTCTATGCCCACTATCGTACACATGTTTGATGATTATTGTCAAGCCGAAGACCGTGATGTCCTCGTCTATGACTGGACGGCCTCTCGTTTTAATGTGCATGCTCCATTTCTCTGGTTAACTTAAAAATGCACTGCGCGCGCAGGCCACTTGTTTATTATTATCACGTTATTGTTATGACGTTGTTGTTCTGACGTTCATTGATGTTGAATAAAAGATGAAAAAACACAAAAAATGATTTGACTTTCTTTTTTTTATTTAAGTCAACAAGAAGGGTTACACTATATATACAAATAGAATACAGGGTACAAATAGTAGGGTTAAGGTACAAAAATTCTGTCAGGAGTAGGATTCGAACCTACGACAGCAATCGCCGACCAGCACTTAATACCGGCGCCTTAGACCACTCGGCCATCCTGACTTTTACATTTGTGTATCAACAGTTATAGTTCGACATTGTTCACAAATCCAAGTAGGTGGTGCTCACACCGTCGGCCAACACTTTTCTTTTGGGGTAAAAGAAAGTAAAGGCGTCTCGTTGCTGAATGTACGTCCGCATCTGGTGATCCACCACTCGAAATCCTCGGTTAGTACCACTCGCACTGGCCTGGCTTTGCAGCACGTTCAAGTACAAGGCTTTGTCGATGTTGGGATCGCGCCGGCTCACCCCTTTGCAGCTAAACTTATTTTCCTCTCCTCCTCCCCCTCCTCCGTCTCCTCCGTAACAGTAATACGTCTTGGAGGAGAGACCAATCATAGCATCCCCACTCCACTCCAGCTTGAACAGGCCCGGCGTACGCTTATCGTACTGGTAATGGGCACGTCGAGGTAGCCACTGGTCCCGTTCCGCTTCATACTGGGTACGTAACTCCGGTTTCACCAGGGACTCCCAATCCGCATTAGAGACGGCCATGTAGGCCGAGTCGGTATCCATTTCGATGAGTTGCCAGTCTGATGGATTAAAATACACACCCATAAAATCATAGAGAAACTGCAGCATCCTCAGCTTGGCCACCTGATATACCATACATCCAATCTGCAGGGGTAGATTGTAACGGATAGTCTTCTTGGCTGAAGTGACTTCATAGGTGTCGTCATCGATGACCTCCACGGACCGAAACAGAGGAGAATTCACTTTTTTGCGGGCTTGGGCAGTAGCACAAACGTTCACGTTGACGTGCTTATCCTGGTTCGTTACCGTTTTTCCGTAATAACCATTGCCAGTCAGCTTCCAACATTCACCGATGATGGCCTCACTCGGGTATTCATCACCTTGACGACGGGCCGACGTCACGATGTCGGCATTCTCCGCAAAACAAGCGTCAGGTACGTACTGTATCACTTGGTATATTTGGGTAATTTCCAAACCGTGGTTCATGTACCACTGCAGTAAGGGCGTGCCCAGCAAGATTTTCTCGGCCCACATACTACCAATCAACATCCGTCGAGGTTGAGGCAAACACTCGTGTTGCTCCGCATAGGTCCTCATGGTGTCCCCAATATCAGCCCCACCCACCAGCGTGTTCTTAAAGATGGGAGGGCACTGGACGAAGAGAGGCTTGAGAGTGTCGGAAACATGCAAATCACATTCGACAAAGCCGTAGAGGTCCCCCGAACGAATGGCGTCCAACATCTGTGGCAGACTCAGAAGTCGCCGACGACTCAACGGGTACTCACGCTCTTTTAGGAAACGTCGTAAATGGGGCAGGGCCTGGCACATCGTGTGAAATTCACACTCCCACATTTCAATCAGATGGTATCCTCTCTCTTTCACATAATCACCGTTCGCCACCACTTCTTCCCGTAATTCTTGCGGTGTTTTTCCACGTCGCTCGTTGAAGCGTCCAGCGCTGAAATGGCATTCGTGGCCGTGCCAATAGCAACCGTAAAATTGAAATACGGTGGGTGTGCTACCCACCAGGGCAAACCCATCGACGGGAAGTCGACGATCTCCTATGCGCTTCTCTGTGGCGTTGGTCTGGTGTCGTATATAAATCGCCCGTCGATAGGCTTCCCAATCCAACCACTGATCAGCCAGATGCTTGTAGGGTGTACGTTGCGGTGTAAAATGCCGATCTTCCGCCAACCAACGTGTATAATGGCCACTGGGCATAGGTTGGGCCAGCGACCACAGGTACAAGGCATTCGCATCGAAACCGATGATCTTAGCACAGGGTTTTCCACTGGGGAGAGTAGTGACGTCCTTCTCGTGATAACGGTGAAAAATAAGACTCGGGCCGCCCACAATGTTCTGCTTTAGACAATCATGCATGTCTGCATCTTTTGCTGTATCAGCGAGAAGTACGTAGCACACTCTTGAAAAAGATGGCGAAGCGCCAGACCCGGTAAACTCAAGCACTCCTTGAAGATGTCGACGTGCATTTGGCGACGAAAGAGTTGCACCATTTTCTCGGCCGCTTCGAGGAAAGGAACCACATCTAGGTTATTATACCATATCAGGAAATCTCGCAAGGTCTGCATATGTTCATCGTTCCATACCTGCTGTAGTTCGCGGTACGTGTCTTCCGGACATTCCACTTGCTTCAAATCATCAAAGAAGGCGTGCCGGGGTGGCAACTGTGTTTCCTGCAAACGGTCGAGCGATGATATATACGTGTAAGGGAACCTCCCTTTGGTTTGTGCACAGTTATAGGCCTTGACCCACTGATCATAGCTACAATTAGGAGCTAAATAGTTCCGTACATCCAGGAAATGCAGTGATGTGGTAGTGAGGACCATATGATTATTGATCTTTTTGATCACGGACTTGAGGGTATTCGACTGGGCCAAGTAGGGGTAAAGAAATTCTTTCACCATGTTCAAATCATAACGTCCCGAATTGAAACCTAGCACCGGTAACTGACCTAGATATTGTAGGAAGCACACTTTCAATTTCTCCGCATACGGTTTCGGTAAAGGCACATCCTGCGACTGCAGGGGCTGCGACTGCAGGGGCTCGGGCTCCGACTCGGACTCGGACTCTTCATCGTCACTAAACGCTACACCCGGTATAGGAATACGATCGTCCAGCTAGTCCAGTACGTGCTGGAACTTGGACACCAATAGTTCTGTACTAGCCGCACTGACTTGCTCTAAATACTCCATCATGCGGGTGATCAACTCATGGGATTCCCCCGTGGACACGAAACACACCGGTGCAGCGTCATAGCCAGGTACGTTGCTGGAAATACTGACACTCAGAGGAATATGGCGCTGCGTCCACTGCGTTTTCGCTGAAAACATGTCCATGGGCTCCAACAGGGCCTCAAAATCGTAACACGCCCGGTAGGAAAAATAACGATCCACATCCGGTATGATCACACCCTCATCGGCCAGTTCCTGGAAAATAGTAGGCGCATTATGATACACACCACCCGGATATACTCGCTTGACACTGTTGTCACAGATTTTCTCGTGGCGATGTAAGTTGTAAGACTTTTTAAACACCCGATGGCATTGGGCACAACTGAAAGACTGAGCGTACTGGCTCATATTGGAGATAAGCGAAAAATGACTCACGCCATTGTCGTCGAACACATTGACTTTCATCGTAGCAGCATACCGTTCTGTTGAACGACGAACCAATTCAGCCACAAATGTATCCTCCTCTTCGCATCGTAATCGGTATACACAGATATTGATGTCGAACAGTGTTTCCACGTCATCCAAATTCTTGAACGGCACTCCACGGAAGTGCCGCTTATCCAAGTCTTGCTGCTGTAAATACTGTTCCCAATAGTCATCGGCCACTGTGTCACAAACCCTGGGGTTACACTCGTCCACATGCACGGCCAAACACCGAAACAGACATTTCCGGTCTTTGTAGGGCCCCTTTATCCCTGCTGTTAATGCATACAGACCGGGTCGATGAAGCAACCACGGAGGGAGTAGTACAGGAGCACCGATAGGATGATCTATCATTTTCGTGACGAAAAATGTGACGTTGGTGACCATTTCCACAAACCATTGGGTATTGGGGCGTTGCAACCGGGCCCATTCCAATGGATCCAACGTAGTCAATTGGTCGATGAGTGGCTCCAGAGAAATCGCATCCGTCACCGTGAACGGCTGATCAAACACATAGGCATTATTGCTGGGATAATAATACCGCACCTGATCCGTCTCCTTGTGCCGTAAAATGTACCCGAATGTCATATTCAACTTGAACGCTGTCACCTGATCTCTGAAAATGTTCTCGGCATAGGTAGACAGATACGTGAGGTCCTGCAGCCGAAAGTTATACAAGTCCAATAGACGACGGCCACGGTGAAAACAATGGCGTATGGTAGCCCAGTGACGTTGATAAATGTCCCTCACACGCTCGTCTTCAGGCAAGACTTCAACCGGAGGTGCTGCTGGGTCCCAGGGAAAATCTTCTCCACGTCTCATGCTTTTCGTCTCATACAAGCGGATAGGCGAGCAGGCAGACAGACAGGCAAGGCTGGCAGGCGGGTCAGGTCAGGTAAGTGAGATTGCAATGAATACACCCCTACCCTAAAAATCGACTCCTTTTATACGTTTTTCTACAATCCGCCATCTTAAAACCGCCACCCACCACCATCCACCACAGCGGCCATCTTAAACCCGCCACCCACCACCACCCACCACAGCCGCCATCTTGCACCCGCCACCCACCACCACCCACCACAGCGGCCATCTTGTACCCGCCACCCACCACCACCCACCACAGCGGCCATCTTGCACCCGCCACCCACCACCATCCACCATACACCACACGCATAAAAAAATAATAGCCGCCATCTTGCACCCGCCACCCACCACCACCCACCACAGCGGCCATCTTGTACCCGCCACCCACCACCACCCACCACAGCGGCCATCTTGCACCCGCCACCCACCACCACCCACCACAGCCGCCATCTTGCACCCGCCACCCACCACCATCCACCACAGCGGCCATCTTGCACCCGCCACCCACCACCATCCACCACAGCGGCCATCTTGCACCCGCCACCCACCACCACCCACCACAGCGGCCATCTTGCACCCGCCACCCACCACCACCCACCACAGCACCACACGCATGCGCACATCGCCACTTCTGACGTCACAACAGGTTCTGCGCATGCGCAGTGAAGCGCTGTTTACTCCATTGACTCTTACTATACTACTTCCTACATCGCCGGAGATGCGTTCTGAGCGTTTTCCCGGAAATAAAACTGATCATAATGTATGCAGATTTATGGTGCTATTTTCACGATTTTCTCGCAATTATAAGCACGCATCGATATTGAAAAAAATTGACTTTCTAGTTATGTTTAAAACATACAAAACGATGGCATTTAGTTCATGGAAGGGAAACAAAGAAGATGCCTACCGATACGGTTCATTCACAAAAAGATAAAACAAGAAAATCCTCATAGCCCAACGGGTGAGGGTCCAGGGGCCGGCTAGGCCCCGGAAGCTCCGAATTCCTAGATCTCCGGAGATGCGTTCTAAGCATTTTCCAGGAAATAAATTCGAACATAATGTATGCAGATTTATGGTTCTATTTTCACCTTTGTTTCTCATTTATAAGCACGCATCGATATTGAAAAAACCATACTTCATGCCTGAATCCATTCGACTTTCTAGTTATATTTAACAGATAAAAAAACGATGACTTTTACATCATGGAACATTAGAACCAATATGATACCGATTCATTTACACAAAGCTGAAATAAGCGATCCTCACAGCCTGACAGGCGAGGGTCCAGGGGCCGCCTAGGCCCCGGAAGCTCCGGGGTTCCAGGTTGCGGGAGATCCGTTTCACGCGTTTTCCCGGAAATAAATCCGAACACAATGTGGGTAGATTTATTGTTCTATTTTCACATTTGTTTCGCATAAACACGCATCGATATTGAAGAATATGCCTGACAACTTTTGACTTCCTGGTTTAACACAAACAAAACAGGCCTACTAGCCTAGAACACACCATTCGCGGCGATAATATCTGATTTTAGATACATATTGAAACTCCAACTTAAATAGTAGGCCTACACTCACAAACTACATGAATAGATGATGGTCTGTTTAATACACTTATAGATACTCTAATTACATAATCCACATTCATTTAATTTACATATCATTTCAAGACATTATTTCTACATGGAATCTCAGAGTTCGCTGATCCCTCCAAAAAAAAAAAAATTTGTTTAGGTTTCATGGGAGGGGGGGGGAGGTCCGGACCCCCCTGACCCCCCCGTAGATCCGCCCTTGCTTCAAAACTGTAAACAAAATAACCCATATAAGTAACTTGAGTGATATTTAAGGACGGTTTTCGGATGTGGATTTTATAAAAAAAATTGTAGGCCTATGGCTATGTCGCCGTTGGAATTTCAAAATTGGACCACGGAATCGAAGAAGAGGATTTGTGGGGATTTCTTTAGCACGTGTCATAAACGAGCCAACCAACGGAAGAAGAAAGTAGTTGTTGCACTCATAATCATGTCATTCTCCACAACATGGTTGTTTCGACGCACACAGAAGAGCTGAATCCGCTAGAGTTGCGTCCCCTCTTGCAGACAAGCATACGAGAGTGACGGTGTAAACGGGAACGTAAATAACGAATCTCACAAAACGAGGAACGCAAAATTATAACTTGGTGGAACAGAGAACAGAGAATTAAAAATAGGAAAATACGATGAACGTGGAATATATCCAGAACGTGTGTACGCAAAATTAGTTTTCCTCAGAACTGAGAACGGATAATGAAAATTACTCCAAAACGGAGTACGAAAATACCCCTTGGCTCCCCCCCGCAAGAAAGGGACCAGTACAGCAAGGAGTATACCAGAATAAGCTGATAGTCCATCAGTGTCTATATCCATGCACAGCCCCTAGAAAAATATCTGGAACCCCGAGATTCTGGACCCCTAGATTTATTTCTGCATGAACGTAATAGACAAGGGTGCACATTCAGTAATCAATAGGATAGAATGTAAACCCAAGCCGTCTATTCCAGAGTTCAACCAAAGTATATATAAACTTATCAATGATTGATTACTGGATCCAAGATTGAGTACTGGAAACAAGATCCATTTCGGGATCCCTGGATTTATTTCTGAACACCTAAATAAATTTCTGGATGAACAAAAATATACAGCAAGAGAGCACATTCAGTAGTCAATGGGCTAGAATGTAAACTCAAGCTATATATTCCATGGCTATTTGTCTTTCAACTCATATATTAATGCTGATATCACTGAGAGCCCCGGATACCAGTGCCATATGATTCTAGGGATAAATCATACACAAATATAAACAGAATACATTTCGGCGGTGGTTGTAATAATACATAACAAAGGAACTATAACACAGGTTCAACTTCAACACCCTACTGAATCGACAAGTATGATTGTAGGTGAATGCACCAGTCCATGTGTCATGCGCCCATGAACTGTAGATTGGATCACTTCGCACTGAAGCCGGATAACAGCTGCAATGTTATTATGAGGCAACATATGATTGTATATCAGATATGTCGGCAGTCCATGGTAGCTACCATTTGTCTTGGCAACAGTCCATTTGGCGAATCATTGGATCAGAGGATGATGATACCATGGACTGTCGTAATATCAGACAGACAGAGAATAAACTATTAATGGTTCATATTCCTCTTAAACACACACAGGTGAAAGGAATCGAGAGATGAATGAGTCAGTCATACATGAGGCAGGTAGTAAGTTCCCACGTGTTCATTTTGTGCTCATTTTCTCACACTATAATTCGATGCTAATACCTACCATGGACTGTCCACCAACACCTAAAAACACCTCTCGCCGCAAAAATGTTTAAAATTTTTGTAAACTTGAAATAGTAATAACCCTACATTTGGTGACAATATAGTACGATATCTCTCCATCAAAAATGACACCAGCAACCATACCTGTCATCGATATGCTGAAAATCGTTCATTTTCGGCTGTGGTCACTGTCGTCTGGTCAGACACACGCCCACGCTTGATAACGAAAGCACCGAAAAAACTACCACTGACTGATTTGACACGTGACCGGCGGTGTTTACCTACCATCATACTTGCTGATTCGGTAGGGTGTTCAATGCAAAGAATCAGGCAAATCAACACGTACAGTCACGCACAGCTTCACAAGGAAACATACGGACGAATCAAATTACAAGCGTCTAGTCCGTCATTCATAATCCAGCCGTCGTCCATTAGACAATATCCGCGTCCATAATCCAAAGACCTATTCCATTTTCCATATACATATATATATTCCATGTAACAGTATTAGCACCAAATTCAAAAAGACAATCATAGTATACATAAACATAGACAACTCATGCAGAAGTAGAGTACGGGAAAATAAAACAAACAAGCTATTCAGGCAACAGTATTATCTCCCCTTCTATCACAGATCAAGGATATACCAGCCAACCCTGATTAATATGAAATAAGGAGGAAACCCAGAACGCAATAACCGGAGGGAAACTTAATTTTTACCAAACATCGATCAAGGAAGGAATTTTAGGAGAGCTTTCCATTAATTGATGAAATCTATGGTATACATCAAAATCTGTATACATTATTCCAATGTACATGTATTAAGGCAACACAAGATTTGCATTGAATAAAACTTTATTCAATTCAAGAAACAGCATTATCCAGTTATTCAACATGAGAGTATTCAGTACAATGTGGAATTCCGGTTAGAAACCGGTGGTGTCTGAACTGACTATTGACGATTTGTATGAAATATTAATCAGCCATCCTGACCGATCAGCTGGTTATTTCTACAACAACGTTGACTTAGGAATTCCCGGTTGATCGTAACAATATAGCAGGCTGAATCCGAATACTAGTGGACCAAGTGATCATACTGTAATCGCCGTCTCACACTTCCTTCTGAAGTCTCTATGTCTCTGACACGGGTGTACCTAAATAATACTCACCGATGTGTCGGGTCTCGATAGCTGTCTTGTTAGTTGGCTGGCTGACTGGCTTGCTGCGGCGATCAGTGCTTCCCCCCCCCCCCCGCAGTTTTTTTTTAAACTAACGGACCACATGCTGGGCAGCTACCAGCGGCCCTAGCGTGGTCACACTACCTGACTGCACTGACATGTCTCTCAGGTAGTAGTCGGTAAAAGTCGAAGTGGCACTCCAAGCACAGGATTGGACAACGTCATCCATGGATAAGTTCTTCCATAATGGCCATGATGTAGCGATGGCTCGTATTTCATGGGAAGATGCTGGGGCCAAAATTGGGGGAGCGTCGAGGGCGAGTTGATATGTCCACTTAATGGTCTTCTTCAACCAAGAGGCCACCGTATTCTTGGTGATGTCACGAGTAGCAGTAGGCTGAAGACAGATAAACAAGTCGACGAGACCCCCGAACTGGGACGGTACGGGTGAGGTAGTGACGTATTGCTCGTACTGGACATAATAGGATGTCGTCATCAAGGCCACGAACGAAATCTGTTAATGCTGGGATAGAATACAGACGTAGAGCGCAAGGACCTTGGCGTACAGCCTCATTTTTTGCGATGAACTCTGGGATAGGTCGGAAAGAGATGCCGGACCAATCTGCCATCCAGGTCATCGATCACGACTTCCTCTCCAGGGCGTGAAGCTCGGATACTCTAGACGCCAAGGCGAAAGCCGTGAGGAAGGCAGTCTTGTAGGAAACAGCTTTAATAAAGGCTGATTGTAGAGGTTCGAAAGGTGGGCGAAGAAGAGCACTAAGGACCACCCCAATATCCCACTTAGGTAGCAGTTGGCGGGTATGGCGAGACTGTAAGGCGAAGGCACGTAGGAGGGCAGAAATGTTTTCATCTAGACTAATGTCGATGCCCGTCGATAAACGCAAAACCCTGGTCAAAGCCGATCGGTACCCCTCAATGGCGCTGATTCGAAACTTCCTATCCTGGTGTAGGTGAAGAAGGAAGTCCGCAACTATGGGAAGAGAGGCAGCGTTGGGATCGGTGCCTCGACCTCGACACCAAGAGACGAAATATGTCCACTTAGGAAGTAGTCCACAGTTTCGGATTATTGGTCCCCCTCAAAAATATTTATACATCAGAGCGCCCGGGTCTGACCACATGATAATTATCCTTCCCTTTTTGATAACCAGTATTTATAGTACCAAGCTTCTAGGTACTACCATTCCTTCAAAATGACATATGCGGAGGGGTGGCTCGATTGAGCTATATGGCGGGTCGGGTCGCGAAGTCAAACTTCGTCAGCCTCAGTTTCGTACATTTTCCAGGTGTTTAAAAATAGGGTTATGTTGTATATGGGGTATGTGACAAAAATCGGCGTGGTCGACCCCATATTTTGAATAGCTTTTTTATCTTGCCTCCAGACGGGGAACACTGGGGAGAAATCTTGTGGAAATCGATTGTCAAGATTTCTCCAAGAAGTGAACGAAATATGGCGTATTTTGGGTCATTTTAATAGATTTTCCAGAAAATTTGGAGTACGTTCCGAGGGAAGAAAATTTATCTCGGGTTAAATTTGCATAACTGGATTATATATTAAATTAATGGTATGAGTATTCCCATGAAGAAAATATGTACTTTTATATGGGGTTTCTGCATGGTTTGGCAACTCGGAAAGACGGAAGGATTATACCAAGGGTCTATTTCCAGCAACGAGGGGTCTACTGTGGACTGCACCCTTAGATTGATAGAGCTGTGATTTGGAAGAACGGTTGGCTGAAACCATCGTCTCTGCAACTTCTACTGAAAATCCTTGGTCTGTGAGAGCATTCTGAATAGTCTGCAGACGTGAAGTTGAGCCACTGGGGGATGTGGTGAAGTAACCCGTGAGATTGACGCAACAGACCGGACCAAGCTGGTAATCGGCGTGGTGGGGCCGTGAGAAGAGGAACCAGAACCAGAACCAGACAACGGGGCCACCACGGAACAACGATCAGGATGATGCAGGCATGCTGAGCAATCTTTTGTAGAACTTCCTGAAGCAGGGCAATGGGAGGGTAGGCATATGCAAGGAAGTTGTCCCAGAGCATCGATGGCGAAGGCTCGAGGGTCCAGAATCGGGCTGACGAAGAGCGAAAGCTGTGCATTGTTCCTCGTCGCAAACAGGTCGATCAAGGTGGAATCCCAGATGCTGATGATGCGATGGAAGACCTCCGGATGAAGCTGCCATTCGGTTTGAAGCACGAGAAAGGCGATCTGCTAAGACATTGAGCCGACCGGAACATGGCGAGCGGTGAGATGGCAGTGATGTAGTAGAGCCCAGTCGAGGAGGGTCCAAACCATACGAAATGTTGAGTAAGATCGGGTGGTTCCCATCTTGTTGATGTGAGCAATGACGGTCGAATTGTCCATTGCGATGAGAAGGGACGAATTCACCAGAAGAGGACTTCAATGCTGGACTGCTAGGATGACTGGTTTCAACTCCAGAAGGTTGATATGAAGTCTGGCATTCGAAGTCGACCATCTGCCGAACATATCTAAGTCGTCTAGATGGGCTCTCCAACCTGTCTCGGAAGCATCGGTGAAGAGATGGCGATTTGGAGTCGGTGATCATAGCTCTCTAGATTTGTATCTAATACCGCTTATGCCGGTGCTAGGGGCCGTGTGGCCATGTCATCCAAGTTGCCACATGAACATGTACAATAAAAGCGTACCTGAGATACAACACATATCACGAATAGTTAGATTCTTGGTATGTGTTTTACAATAGGTTAACAAGAAGACTTTGCTGTGAAGCCATGTGACTCTGTCAGTATGTCGGCACCTCTTCCCACTTCCCTTATATGTGTTGTAATTTTTATCTGTATATGGCGAGATTCTGCTGGTAGACGTTTCGTCCCCGAGGCCCGCCCCCTGTACAGACCTTTTGGTCTTTGATATATGTTGGAATTTGTGGGAAGTTGATGCTTGGTCGACATCGGGGCTTACAGACTAGTCTTTTGTGTTCAATGCCGTCATTTTCATCTGACGACGATACAACTCACCAATCTCCAGTGTACGAGCTGTCACAGCGACACAGCTCACCAATTACCAATATACGAGTTGTCAGAGCATTTCCATCATAGCTCTCTAGATTTGTATCTAATACCGCTTATGCCAGTGCTAGGGGCCATGTGGTCATGTCATCCCAGTTGCCACATGAACAGGTCCAATAAAAGCGTACCTGAGATACAACACATATCACGAAATCGTTAGATTCTTCGTATGTGCTTTACAATAGGTTAACCAGAAGACTATGCTGTGAAGCCATGTGACTCTGTCAGTATGTCGGCACCTCTTCCCTTATATGTGTTGTAATTTTTACCTGTATATGGCTAGATTCTGCTGGTGGACGTTTCGTCCCCAAGGCCCACCCCCTGTACAGACCTTTTGGTCTTTGATATATGTTGGCATTTGTGGGACGTTGATGCTTGGTCGACATCGGGCCTTACAGACTAGTCTTTTGTGTTAAATGCCGTCATTTTCATCTGACGACGATACAACTCACCAATCCCCAGTGTACGAGCTGTCACAGCGACGCAGCTCACCAATTACTAATATATGAGTTGTCAGAGCATTTCCATCATAGCTCTCTAGATTTGTATCTAACACCGCTTATGCCGGTGCTAGGGGCCGTGTGGTCATGTCATCCCAGTTGCCACATGAACAGGTACAATAAAAGCGTACCTGAGATACAACGCATCACGAATCGTTAGATTCTTGGTATGTGCTTTACAATAGGTTAACCAGAATTACAAGCGTCAGATCCGTCATTCATAATTCAGCCGTCGTCCATTAGAGAATATCCGCGTCCATAATCCAAATACCTATTCCATATTCCATATAACAGTATTAGCACCAAATTCAAAAAGACAATCATAGTATACATAAACATAGGCTTGTTTCCTGCAAGAGAGAAGCGAAGTTTTCAATGATGCCGGCAAGACATGCTGTGAAGCCATGTGACTCTGTCAGTATGTCGGCACCTCTTCCCACTTCCCTTATATGTGTTGTAATAGGAAGGGAACTCCCCGCATGACATTGTGACGGGACTGCCTCCAAATCAGATGTGGATGTAGAGACGTCAATACCGGAACTTGAGGATTGAGGGATGCCATCTGAAGGTTTGGATGAAGATGGTACTGCAGAGGCCGAACTTGGAGGCGCCCATAGTGAATAAGGTCCTGAGTAGATGTGAGAAGACCTAGAAGGCTTTGCCAAAGATGAAGGGGCTGTGAAGTCGATGACAAGAACTTTAGAACCAACGTCTGAAGCTTGGTCCAAAGGTCTTCCGGGGGTCGTTGCTGCACCAGTTGCTGCACCGTGTCGAAGACTGCCCCGATGAAACGACGAAGTTGTGCCGGTACCAACTCTGACTTCTGAGGGTGAGGAATGAACCCGAGATGTCGAAGAATGAGCAAAGTGAACCGGATCTGAGCGTTGAGGAGAGACTTGTCCGCCGCCCAAATGAAGATGTCGTCTATGTATACCTCGATGTGAATGCCTCGCAAACGAAGGAAAGCCATGACTGGTGCTGTGATGCGAGTGAAGAGCCATGGGGCGATGTTAACTCCGAACGGAAGGACTTGCTTCTCGAATCGTCGACCGGCGATAGTAAAGCGTAGGAAACGCCGATGACGAGGATGAATGGGTATATGGAGATATGCATCCTGCAGATCGATGGAGGCCAGCCAATCCCGGTGATGTACACGGGCCCGAATTGATGAGACCGACGTTATCTTGAAATGAGGAGGTGATGACAGGTGAAGTTTGTTGAGCCGTCTCAGCTTGATGATCATGCGCATTTGGTCAGAATCCTTCTTCAGAACTAGGAAGACATGACTGTAGAAACCGACGCTGTCCTCGGCTTGAAGTAGCTCTCTGACCGCACCCTTGGAGATGAGAGTGGTGACGGATGAAAGAAGGCTCTGAACGTGTCCTGGGGGAACTGGCAAGTGTGATGGACGATGCCGAGAGATGAGTTTGGGCTGGGTTTGAAAATCGAAGAGGAATCCATTTCTTAATGTCTCTAGAACCCAGGCATCGTCTGTTATGATCTGCCATTTCTCCCAGAAATGCTGCAAACGGCCGCCGACGACAGGATGACTGAAATGACGGAAGGCGGGAAGATGAAAGTCTATGGCATGAGGATGAGAGATGGAATGCAGATCGTCACTTGTTGGAGGCGCCTCTACCTCTAGAAGACCTCCCACGTGTGGTGCGTCGACCACAGGAACGTGAAGACTTGTCGAAGGGATGAAAACTACCAGGGGGATCATCCTGATGCTGGGTAGTCTTGTGAGCTTGATTCCGGCTCTTCATCTGGCCAGATGAAGACGAGACATTAGCTGGACGCCCAGACGCTGCAGCAAGAAGTCTAGACACCCTCTCCTCACGAATACCAGGCAAGACAGACTGAATTGCATTGCATTGCATTGATCACGAACTTAGAAGTCAACGGCTTATGCATCAAGTGAGATTTAGCTGAAAACGGAATCTCAGGCTTGGAGTTGCGCAGAAATGCTTTGCGTGGTACGACTTTGCTGTAAACGACTTTACAACGAATATTATGGATTAAGAATACTGATCAGCGATACGGATTTGATATTTTTGGAACATCATGATGTCTTGCCGGCATCATTGAAAACTGTTGACCGCTTCTCTCTTGCAGGAAACAAGCCTATGTTTATGTATACTATGATTGTCTTTTTGAATTTGGTGCTAATGCTGTTGTATGGAATATGGAATAGGTCTTTGGATTATGGACGCGGACATTCTCTAATGGACGACGGCTGAATTATGAATGACGGACCAGACGCTTGTAATTGCGACTGAAGCAGAGAAGCATAAGAATAGCCGGCAGCCTCGATGACATGACAGTTAGTCTTGTTCAGCGTGTAAAAACAACCCCGTAGGTAGGTGTGAAGACTGGGGGACAGAAGAATCGACCCATCAGACTGACGGATGGCAGAATTGAATACAAGTCGGCCTGCGGCGAACCAGTCAGTGTACGATGTAATACGCTGAATGGCGAGAAACATCTCCTGAAGACGATCCACTTCCTTGGAGGAGAGACTAAGTAAGGCCGGTTTGGTTGACTTCAATACTTGATCCAAATCGCGGTCCGGTATAGGTTTGTCAGGGAGAATATCATCGTGAAGTTTGTGAAACGAGAATGAAGGTACTTTAACTTGTCATCGTCCTCAAATTGACGATCGAACACAGTCAATATGGATGCCCATTCCAGAGACAGAGCACAGGAAGTTAGAGCTGTCGGCGACGAAGGCACGGCCGAAACGACAGAAGAAGCTGCTGTCACAGGCTTGCATCTAAACAGAGAAGACGTAGGGACAGTACTTGTAGGCTCGGGCATCTCAGGAACGAGGGCCATCAGTGCCGCCATCTTATCAGCAAATGCTAAATCACCAGTAGCAGTGTCACCAGGAATAACGTCCGGAGGGGCGAAGACTTCCGAACAGTGGCAGAAGATCCAGAAGACGAACGACGATCAGGTGAAACATCGTAACGGCCCCAAAGAGAAGATGTAGATGCAGAAGGAGACAACCGGTCCGTAACCTGTGGTGTGGCAGGAATGGGACCCGAAGGGTTGATAGACAACAGACGATCAAGTGGATGACCTGGTGGAGACACACTGATCGAAGGTAAAGTTCCGCAAACAGACACGGATTTGGAAGGCAATCGTCCAGCCGTAGAAGAAGAACGGGGCTGAGAACGTAGAGGTGAAGTCGAAGTCCGTTGTGGTGAAGTACTAGGCTGTGAATGAACAACAAGTCCATAGTGCTGATCTGGAAATAGAAACAGACTACAACTTGGAGGCTCTTTTCTGGTCATTTGTTGTTCCAGAAGCAGTGAGGGATGACTGCGTAATTCCAGACTTGACCTTTATCTCAGAGCCGTCAGACAAGTTGCTGATGTCATGATAACCTTGAATAGACCTGTCCTGGTATGCCCGGGGAGTCGAGTTGTTGATTTCCACCTGCTTGACTGTACCACTTGGGGGAATCTTGGGAGACAATGGAGACGACATGCTAGGAAGAAGATGTGACACTTCCAAGTGCGATCCAGGTAAATCTTCATTGAACTTCAAGTCACCGACGAGAGCCATTTCTGCTTGTCGTCTCTCGTCCACAGACAAATTGGAATCCGTCGAAGACTGTAAAAGAAAAGCATGTCTCGCCTGAGCGTAATTTTGCCAGGTAATATCGTCCCAGTCTAAACATTCCAAACAGGTGACCTGCCGATAGCATAGATCTCCTTTGCAAGAAAAACAGGTCGAATGAGAATCCAAAATAGACCAAGAATGCCGACAAGAATGGCAACGTTTGGAATTTTCAAGGAATGTTTGATCAGATATTGTACAAAAACTAGAACTCGTGGACTTCGAAAGGCTGCCGTTATCTGTGTGATTATATGGTTTTGATGTTTTACTGTGATCTTTAGAAATACATAGTTTTTCCTATTTCCCAAAATTTGATAATGTGTATCGGTTGTGTTATGTGTAATGCTTTAGTTACCGTTGACAGTCATAACAGGATGAAATGTACGAAGTACAATAATTTGATAATTTATGCCATTAATTAATCTGATGGATCAGAGAAAATTTTAATGAAAACCAGAGCATCTAAAGTCCCCCGACGTTGAAACTATTGATTTGGTTTGGAACCTTAACATTCGGTACCCAGCATGGAAAGCAATCTCGAGTGATACCCTGTGGCAAGTTATCCACATACCAAATTTGCAAAGAATCCGTTCAGGTTTTGAAAGTTACCGTCCAGAAGTCACTATTTTTTTTTACTTGTCTTCCTGGTACTTCAGCTTGTCACCCCTACGGAAACTTTTTTTATCACCATACTGTCATGTATTCCAACTAGTTTCTCCATTTTTTCAGGCATTGTAGAATTTGAACACACGTTTTTTTTCCTTTTTTTTCTCTCGATCGGGAGACATTGATGACACTGACAGATTTATCCCCTTCCTCTAGCTCTGCATTGCCAAGATCAATGTCCTCACTTCATGATGTTGATCATCATCCTAACGCATGACACGATCATACGTAGAAACTTCTGTTCATAGCCATGCGGTAATGGGTGATATCTGAGTATATTGGGGCATTTCCCCAATTGGTGACATCCGATTGGGCCTGTGAGATCCGAAGACGGTGCAATCACAATCATAAAACGAAGACACACCTCCAGAAAGCCATCTACTGAAATGATCCCTTGGTGGGCCTCGAAAATGCCCCTATCACAAAATAAAAAGCATATCATTTTCCTGTGAACTGTCGCCGATTTTATTTTTTTGAAACAGGTAAGGTCGTTTGTAATATGATTTTTCTTAAGAAAAACAAAGAAGCATGCTCCATTAGAGTGCGAACTAAAATAGCTGATTCGCACATGCAACTTCGTTTTTGTCTCGCATAGAATACCCCGGTCTTGCGCCTCTGCACTCAAGTGAGACTAACATTTCTGAGATGCCCAGGTCAAAATATTTAAATACAGATAATTTCATTGGCTCGTTTCAATGCAGCGGGCATGTGACTTGATGCTTCAGGAACAACTTTCGAACAGGATTATGTCCCTCCAGAAATATGTGGCACCGTGTGGAATACATGCCGAATCATAGCGATAAGCTAAGGGCAGTGTTAAGTGAAACGTGAAATGCCCTTAGCAAGCTAAGATGGATGTTGACTCGGTGGGCTCATTTCTCTCACCAGACTGTTCCACTATTAGGGAGTTCAGTGTAACATGTCAACAAAAGGTTCAATTATGAGATTAAATTTGTTGGAACGATATTTTCTTAAATATCATAACAACAGAGGGGTTTTAGCCACTTTTTCATCTAGTAACCCAGATTAAAAACTTGAATTTGAAGAATTGAATTTTTGAGAAATTTTGAAATTGAGTTTTGCCCCCAACAACTGAGCTTTTTATCGATGGGAAAATGCGCGCCAAACACGCGCAAACGAAATTGTGTTATAGTGGATAAATATTGAATTTTTCAAGAGATAAATCGAGTTCCCAAATGAAAATGTTGAATTGTCGTGACAAATAATCAAGCAAAATAATTGTTGTTGTTGTTGTTGTTGCCTTCACTATTAGATCAACTCGCGAGTGCTACGTTAGCGTGTCTGGAGCAAGTCAAAATCGGCACGGGCAACGCAACGTTCATGTTCATGTGTTAGCTGCCCGTGTTGGCAAGCACGATTTTCTTCCGATTAAAATACTCAGTGACAAAGTTTAATTCAGCTTTTATTCTTCGCAATAAAACGATCACTCCGCTTGTTCTGGTTTAGTTATCGAATTGATGTTGCCAGGCATGAACATTCGATAGAAATACAGGCTGAATCGGCCAGATCGTGCCAGTCAATCTAGTGCAGTTCCTTTTATTTATTCATTAGTTTTGCCTTTCAAGCAAGGTTCTTTATTCGCTAACCACAGCGCCCTCAACGAGCAGATCAATTACATAAAGGGAGATCACTTCCAAGCAGCTCTCGTAAAAGTCTCGCGAGAGCCCATTTTGCAGTATGCGCAAAGATGTTTTCGCGCAGTTTTTCTTTTTGGAATTCTTTTCCAAACTTTCGGTTCAGAATTTTATAAGAACAATTTCTGCTTGAAAGACAGACTTCCGTTTATCTGAGACAGCCCAAATTGTTACGAATTTCTAGTTCAATATCTTCTCCACATTTGGCCCTGTGACGGTAAGTCTCAACTCTGCTTTGTTTTTTCGAAATCTTGCGGACAAAGCGATTTGGGCCCCCATGAGACCAAGCTGATCCAATAAGGCTGCACGCGTAGCGGCAGCCGTAATAAATCTGCTAGTTAGTTAGCTTCAGAATATAACCCTAGGTTACGTCCAAACTAGATTCTAACAGGAACCCTTTCAAAACACGTGCACACGCGGCAATGCAGGATAAGAAAGAGGATGTGTTCATGAGGCGCATGTGCAGAGCAACCAGCTGGACTCCCTAAGGGAGATAACTCTTATTCTGCAAGGATCTCCAATGGAGGATATATGGCATAGCAATAGCAGGTGAAGATTTGAGCAATAAATGGTCGAGATACTAAGTCAAAATTTCGAGTTATTGTCAAAATTTCGAGATACTAAGTTGAAATTTCGAGAACCTAAGCCAAAATTTTGAGTTTACTAAGTCAAAATTTCCAGATACTAAGTCGAAATTTCGAGTTAATATCTCGTAATTTCGAGATAGTAAGTCAAAATTTTGAGATACTAAGTTGAATTTCGAGATACTAAGTCGAAAATTTGAGATAGCAAGTCGAAATACTAAGTCGACTTAATATACCTGAAAAAAATACACTTAATATGGCCCCTAGATGCCTTCAGGAAGCATCCATGGGCAATGCGAAGATGAGACCTTTTTTCAAATGTCGAGATACCGGTACTAAGTCGAAATTTCGACATACTAACTCGAAATTTCAAGTTACCAAGTCAAAATTTTGATATACTAACCCAAAATTTCGAGATACTAACTCAAAATTCCGAGTTACTAAGTCGAAATTTCAAGTTACTAAGTCGAATTTCGAGTTACTATGTCGAAATTTCGAGATACTAAGTCGAAATTTTCAGGTGCTTTGTCGAAATTTCGAGATACTGTGTCAAAATTTTGAGATACTGAGTCAAAATTTGGAGTTACTAAGTCGAAATTTCGAGATACTAAGTCGAAATTTCGAGATACTAAGTCGAAATTTCCATGTGCTAAGTCGAAATTTCGAGATACTAAGTCGAAATTTGGAGTTACTAAGTCGAAATTTCGAGATACTAAGTCGAAATTTCGAGATACTAAGTCGAAATTTCGAGATACTAAGTCGAAATTTCGAGATACTAAGTCGAAATTTCCATGTGCTAAGTCGAAATTTCGAGATACTATCGACAACTCGAAATATGTGGCATAGCGTATAAATTTATTGATAGAAACAGTTGTTGCTATGCGCATCAGCGAGAGTCCAGATTTCGTTCCCGTCCCAGATTTTGTTTTACAACTGGTGAGTCATGGTAGGGTGCACTCCGGAGATTCTTTTATTCGGCATGGAATAGACTATGGGTCCGTTTTTCGGCCACCAGTTGTCGCAAAACCTTCAACCCAAATCACTTATATGTATATATTTTCTGAAAGAGCATGATGAAACTATTATTTTAAGATATAACACTGCTATGTTATAGAAAAATTTAACTCGAACATTCTCCTCCATGCTTGCTTCATTTTTCCTAGAAAACCCCTTAAAAATGTCGAAAAATGGTCAAATTCGGCTCAATTTCCAGAAAAATCTGTAAGAGCGATTTCAATTAAACTTCTTACTCACGTTCCCTGGTCCGGTCTCAACTTAAAAAGGCAAAAAAAAGGGGGTGAAAACCTAACCGTTTTTTGTCAGATTTTCTTCCCGTAAATGAGTCCCGATTTTTAGGCACACCCAAGGGGCATAACTGAGGCAGGACAAACTTTACTCCATGATCCCGATCAGCGTGTAGACGAAGCCAGCACTCGATTTGTACGTACTCGTTTGCAGCGTTGATAATGCTGAACAGGATGGCATTATAGATATAAGCTATTAAGAAGACAAGAAGAATTATGATGTAGCAGAACAAGGGCAGTCTATCGTATTATGAAATTAGAGAGGGGCCATTACTACGAAACTGCGGAGGGCCACCGTAGAGACCCGGAGACGTCTACCGTCAGCATATTTTAGTTCGTTCATCGTCTACCACTTCTTGCTGCATAATTGTTCACCGCGCTGATGACATTATATCAGCAAAAAAAGTCAAGAAAAAAACAGACTGACCAAGTTGTGAACAGAATGCGTATGAATACTATCCAAAAATAGTTCCGCTACGAAAACAAAAATGGCTGACTTACGACGTGTCGAAGTGTTGGTGGCATGTTTTCATTTTCTAGTGGCAGTAACAGTCGTCGGTGCAGCGGATATCCGACAGCGACTTGAAAATAATAATGTGAACGCACATCCCATCGATAATGCAAACAATAACCCACATGTTGTAAACATGGAAAGACAAAATATTGGACGGGAACGAAAATCTGGACCCTCGCTAATCCGTATTGCCGAGTCGCCCGAATGTCGAGATGATGTGAAGACACTTTGTGGGAGCAGTATTGCAGGCAACAACTTTGCCGTCCTAGACTGTTTACAAAACGACTTGAAGGTAATTGACCATGTTTTCGTTGTTGTTATTTATTTCCTGTAGACATTTCTCCGGAAATGGAGAGCGTGTCGTGGCCGAATGGTTAGAGTGTCTGACTCTGACCCGGAGTGCTACAGCTGGCGTGGGTTCGCGCCTCGCCAGTGACCGCTTACATATATACTCGCCTATTCACAAGGAGATGGACTGATTCGGTGTCCAGGGTAATATGGACTGATGGTGGAACTAGTTGCTACACTACAAATAAAATGATCCGGTAGGGATCCAACAGATAAGGCCAACAATCCAAAATACCACAGTAGTGATCCATCTGTGAGCCAGTCGTGTATGAAATAAACTGTGCGATTCAAATTCAACTCCAAATGTATCATTGTGCCATTTTTGTTTCCCGACCAACACACTGTCCACTGAGCCAAAAATGGACCAAGGGGAAATGGATCATTGAGCCAGGATTGACGTGCTATGATACATTTCCTTGATCCAAATTAAGCCGACATATTTCAAATAAATTAATCGGATTACTGATCCAAAATTGGTTGTTAAGTGGCTCCTTAATAACACAAATTGGTTAGAGTTATTTCCCTCTTGTGAGGCGCTGCGATCGTTCTAGCCCCAACGTTGGAGATGCTTTCCACCCTGCTCTAAACCAGCCAGAAATAATTGTGATTTGCTCCAAACTGTGCCACGGAGATTCACTCTTCAGGTATATCTAGTTCAAGGGTTCCATTACCTTTTTTATTGCATGTCAGCTTATTGTTATGTAATGTTTTATAAAAAAATCAAGTGATTTGTGCTTGTCACAGTGCGTAAATGCATTATGCAGAGGCCATATTTCGTGGTATGGTCGTGTGATGGACGTTGATCAGTGTGTTTGCCGTTAAGTTCATGTAATTCTATCGGTAAAGCGTCTTTACAATTTGTTGGTTCGGCAAACCATCGTATTGTCAGTTAATTTAGCTTAGAGAAACGATTGTCATGAGCAAAAGGTTTCCTCTCCCGCCAAAAGCAAGAGTTACCTCCCTCATTTGTCATTCGATCATTACAGAGTAGTCCCCCTTGAATCGATTTGATAATTACATGGCGAATTAAACGAATTAATTGAAATGAAGAATGCAGTTACATTTTGAATGAGAAATAAAGTATTTCTTGAATAAATTAGTAATTTGTCTGATAAATATCATGTCGATGTGATTTCCAATTTGACAGGGGTTATGTGAATGTAAATTACTCGATACGGGCTTGTAGTTTTACTATTACCCGGCAGTGGAACAAAATCATTGTACTTTATTGTACAATTGTCTATGTAATAGCCAAAATGGGACTCATGTCAGTAATTCTTATGGACTGATTACATGTATCAGTCTCTGCGAGGAAGGGCGAGCGATCGCTCGCGCTCGCGCCCACACACGCCCAAAGACCTCCAGGCGACCGATTTATCACTCGCCCATAATTGTAACGAAATCCAGCTAAATGGTATCATAAAACAATAGAATCGCCTCCCGTAAAACTTTAATTTTCAACGAGTACCTCCGAAGAAAACTCAAACAAAAAGCGGAAATAAACTTGACTAACTTTTGACATGCGCATAACGCGAACGTCCTGACCAAACACCTTTTGCAAAGTGATGCGTGATTGGCTTATTAAGACACAATGAGCACGATCATTGGTTCATCATCTGTTACAGGGAAATCAGCGAGCACGTGTTTCTCTGGGCGGGCAATTTGTACCGACGAGAGCTGCTGGAGGCGCCTGCTGGAGATCGGCGTACGTGACATGCAGCTTCCGTCTTTTGCTCGAGCAATAATCCTGTTGAACATTTCTTGTATCGTCTCTTTCGCGATGGCAGGCATTCCGAAAGGAATAAAGTGGAGTTGAAAACCTTCAACAACTGGGGAACAGCCGTTCAACAACACATTGGTTTTACAACCGAGGAGAGGGATGGTAGGCAGTACGTCACATTCGTCTGGTGCAAGCTGTGTGCACGGTATCAGGGATTCATACAAGTCAAAAATTTTACCACCGAAAACTCAATATTACTCAAAATTGAGTTTTCACAATGGTGAAATTGAGTTTTCAAAATTTTTAACCGCCGATTCAAAGATTGCAATTGAGTTTTCAAAATTTTTTACCACCGATTTACCTATTGGTATTCTGTTCTCAAATATTTCAACCACCACCATGCACAGGATGTTGTTGGTGTGTTTTAATATGGTCAATATATTATACTATGAGCAGGGGATATTTTTGACAAAACATTTTCATCTACCCAATATCCAAATTCAATAAAACTCATTCTATTCAGCGCGTCTTCAGCTAAAGTTTTCATCGAATGAAGTATAAAAACCGAGAGATTTACATGTACCGTACCACAAGACCAGTCTGAATAACAATGGACATGGGGATCTATATCACGAATGAAATTGGAGGGAGAAATCAAGCAGTAATTGTTCAAAACAGCAAACGATCGAACCAGGAAACATGCCCTCTTGTCTGCAGCTAACTGCACCAAACACAGCCTCTGCAGATTGTTACTGAATTAAAGTTTAATACATGAGACAGATCTGCCAAGTTCTAAAGTCTAAATTTTCTGAAAACTACCGAATATTTTGGATGGTCACATTTACTCAATGTTAAATTTTTTAAGCAAATTTCTTGAGTGCTATTTATCTCCTGTTAAGTTTTCCAAAATCCAGTTCTGGAGGTCACCTCGTATTTAAAGTATGGTTTTCCATTACTCTTTCAACTATGAAAATTTATTGTTTATAATCAACGAGGAGTCAACTTTATGGAGCAGACGAAGATAAAATATGCAGCCTGGTCTCGTCGCAGTGTCCGTCGCACTGACATCTCACGAGTGAAGTTGTAGACCAGTCAATGTACTTTACAAAAATACAACCCCATCATGATTGCAGGTCTTGGCTTTAGCAAGTCATGTGAAATTTAGACGTTTAGTCTTGATGTATTTTCAATCTTTGACATCGCTGGACATTTCACTTCTTACTTCGTGTTTGATGGATACTGAATGGACCGAACGTCGGCATCACGGTCCAGATTTAACCGGGAAATATGGTCGACTGACTGCAGGCACGTGGCTGTACAAAGCGCAAGACTGTCTGTCGGCTGTCAACCCTATTGCGGTAATGGAAACTTCCACTGACCCGTGTTGTAAGCCCACAAGCCGATAAATCGAATTGGAAGAGTTCACTTTCAAAATAGGGAAGTAAGGCACAACAGTTTCTACGTAACAACAACGCGAGGGCAGATTTTTCTTTGTATTTCATTTCTGAAACTTGCAACTCTGGCGGACAAATTGATGACCTACGCGATTTAAAGATGACAACAACAGCTACACAGGGTCTGTCTGAAGTTGAAGAAAAAAATAACTTTTACGGCGACAGATGACCGATAAAAACTTTTGGGCGGCAGTCCCTGTTGTCAAACTTCAGTGATAGTTTGGAAACCCTCGGCAGTACGAATGCAGGCTGCCACACAATAAACGTTTGAGGGTTCCGGAAATAATATATGCAAGCAATTGTGTCTGCCGCTACGCGGCGCTGTGATCAGCATACTCGTTAACAACAACACCACCACACGTGGTGGCATGCTCCCAGCGCCTGTTATGTCGTTTTCACGGTAAGATCGTCATTCGATTGAGTTTATTTCGTAATTTGGGGCTGTCAAATTAACTTTGACCATGTCTGGCGAATTGAGTTTTCCACGAAAAATTGAGTATTTGTCCAGTAAAACGAAAGCAATTGAGTTTCCTGCCATACGAATTGAGTTTTCAATTTTTTTTAACCACCGGTATTCGGTGGTAAAAAGCGACTTGTATGAATCCCTGGGTATAAAGACAAGATCTCCGGACATCCTGAATCTCCGCGGGGCGGCCAAAAAAGCATTTGACAGCTATGTAGAGGGTACCAATTCCGTAACGAAGAGTAATATCTTGAGGCACCTTGAAGGGAAGGTCCATGGAATATCCATTCTTGTTCATTCTGGGTCCGAGAAAGATGAACCCGGTAAATAGATTTGAATTGAATTGTATATTCTAAAATAAACAATGCCATCATTGCGAAGCAGACGAAAAATAGTATATACCAAGTTGAAAATATTTAGAATAATTTACATACATGTACATTAGAAATTAATTAAAAAACTGAAAATTACATAAAACTGATAAATATATTCCATTTAAATTATACTAGTAATAGTTGAACAGAAAATTTGAAAAAAAAGTTCAAATCTAAATAAAGTTCAATATCTAAGAACTTTTTTAATTCGTCTTTGAAATAATCATAGATTGTGGAAGATATTTACAATTGTTTTGGCTAATTATTTTGTTGAAATGATATTGCTCTCCCAGTAGTGTTTTGGGCGAGCAATTGACAAGGAGAGCGACAGCTCCCCCAAAGCATTTCAGGAGAGTGATTTACAACTCGCCCTTAATCTGCTCATCGAAAAGACTGATGTGATTTGTTTAAATGAGAAGTTATAGTTTCAAGCAGCCACTGCTTATAATCAAATTATAAAATGCATAATGATATTCCTCTTCTTTTTGGGATGCTGGTCACATATCACATATTGACATGGTAATTGGTCAGGAAAAATAAAAATGTTGGATGATAGTTCACTGCTTCTTCGTTATTAAATACGTTATACATGTAACAGGAGTCGAAATAATGCCTGTCCGCCTGCCTGGGACAACCTAAAATTGGTGCGGGCAAGTGACTTTACAATTTCAATTGTCCAGGGACAACTAAGTTTTTCTCACTTTCCCACATACAAGGAGCATAAGGGGCAAGTTAAAACTGCTATGGGCAACATACTGAGTCACTTGCCCTTTCGACAAGTCAAAATTCTGAATTATTTTGACCCCTGTGTTAATATAGCAGGTTAAGTAATGCAGCAGCAACTGGAGTATGTCATTTTTAGCCAAAACTGATGCACCACTGTGTTAGATGTGGATCGTTGAGCCACCAGTGAATCATCATCTATGGATCATAGAGTCGAATGTGGCATGCTGTTAAGTCACGTATGGATCATTGATTCATCCAAGTGAAACTGCATTGGATCAATGATCCATATGTATTTGTCTGATGGCTCATTGATCCAGCTTTTGATACGCAGGTGTATCACTAGTGTCTCACTGATCCAGCAAGTGATACACAAATGTTTCAGTGGTGGATCACACGTTTGACCAGTTCCTATGGGAATGGATCACTGATCCATCAGCATTCCAAATATATTTCCGTTGAATGCTGTTGATCCAAACTTGGCATTTGAGTGGATCAGTTAAATATTTATCTCATGGCTCAACAGGTCAACAGTGATCCAAAAGTGCTTCCTCCATTCCAGCTGTCTGATCCACTGATGCAACAGCTATGAGCCACAAGTTCTTCTTTGTCCTGTCGATTAGTTATGGATTATTGATCCAGTTTTGCACACGATTTGATCCGCAGTCAAGGTTGCTTGAGAAGTCAGATTAGCCATAGGTGAGCCATACCGGTACAAACGAGCCGATGACAAGCCACCTTATATATTGGATCTATATGGCTGCATTATTTTGCCGTCTCTAATTCCCTTTTTTTTTTGTTGCACACATGGATCATTTTATTTGTAGTGTACGCTACACTACAAATAAAATGATCCGGTAGGGATCCAACAGATAAGGCCAACAATCCAAAATACCACAGTAGTGATCCATCTGTGAGCCAGTCGTGTATGAAATAAACTGTGCGATTCAAATTCAACTCCAAATGTATCATTGTGCCATTTTTGTTTCCCGACCAACACACTGTCCACTGAGCCAAAAATGGACCAAGGGGAAATGGATCATTGAGCCAGGATTGACGTGCTATGATACATTTCCTTGATCCAAATTAAGCCGACATATTTCAAATAAATTAATCGGATTACTGATCCAAAATTGGTTGTTAAGTGGCTCCTTAATAACACAAATTGGTTAGAGTTATTTCCCCCTTGTGAGGCGCTGCGATCGTTCTAGCCCCAACGTTGGAGATGCTTTCCACCCTGCTCTAAACCAGCCAGAAATAATTGTGATTTGTTCCAAACTGTGCCACGGAGATTCACTCTTCAGGTATATCTAGTTCAAGGGTTCCATTACCTTTTTTATTGCATGTCAGCTTATTGTTATGTAATGTTTTATAAAAAAATCAAGTGATTTGTGCTTGTCACAGTGCGTATAGTAAATGCATTATGCAGAGGCCATATTTCGTGGTATGGTCGTGTGATGGACGTTGATCAGTGTGTTTGCCGTTAAGTTCATGTAATTCTATCGGTAAAGCGTCTTTACAATTTGTTGGTTCGGCAAACCATCGTATTGTCAGTTAATTTAGCTTAGAGAAACGATTGTCATGAGCAAAAGGTTTCCTCTCCCGCCAAAAGCAAGAGTTACCTCCCTCATTTGTCATTCGATCATTACAGAGTAGTCCCCCTTGAATCGATTTGATAATTACATGGCGAATTAAACGAATTAATTGAAATGAAGAATGCAGTTACATTTTGAATGAGAAATAAAGTATTTCTTGAATAAATTAGTAATTTGTCTGATAAATATCATGTCGATGTGATTTCCAATTTGACAGGGGTTATGTGAATGTAAATTACTCGATACGGGCTTGTAGTTTTACTATTACCCGGCAGTGGAACAAAATCATTGTACTTTATTGTACAATTGTCTATGTAATAGCCAAAATGGGACTCATGTCAGTAATTCTTATGGACTGATTACATGTATCAGTCTCTGCGAGGAAGGGCGAGCGATCGCTCGCGCTCGCGCCCACACACGCCCAAAGACCTCCAGGCGACCGATTTATCACTCGCCCATAATTGTAACGAAATCCAGCTAAATGGTATCATAAAACAATAGAATCGCCTCCCGTAAAACTTTAATTTTCAACGAGTACCTCCGAAGAAAACTCAAACAGAAAGCGGAAATAAACTTGACTAACTTTTGACATGCGCATAACGCGAACGTTCTGACCAAACACCTTTTGCAAAGTGATGCGTGATTGGCTTATTAAGACACAATGAGCACGATCATTGGTTCATCATCTGTTACAGGGAAATCAGCGAGCACGTGTTTCTCTGGGCGGGCAATTTGTACCGACGAGAGCTGCTGGAGGCGCCTGCTGGAGATCGGCGTACGTGACATGCAGCTTCCGTCTTTTGCTCGAGCAATAATCCTGTTGAACATTTCTTGTATCGTCTCTTTCGCGATGGCAGGCATTCCGAAAGGAATAAAGTGGAGTTGAAAACCTTCAACAACTGGGGAACAGCCGTTCAACAACACATTGGTTTTACAACCGAGGAGAGGGATGGTAGGCAGTACGTCACATTCGTCTGGTGCAAGCTGTGTGCACGGTATCAGGGATTCATACAAGTCAAAAATTTTACCACCGAAAACTCAATATTACTCAAAATTGAGTTTTCACAATGGTGAAATTGAGTTTTCAAAATTTTTAACCGCCGATTCAAAGATTGCAATTGAGTTTTCAAAATTTTTTACCACCGATTTACCTATTGGTATTCTGTTCTCAAATATTTCAACCACCACCATGCACAGGATGTTGTTGGTGTGTTTTAATATGGTCAATATATTATACTATGAGCAGGGGATATTTTTGACAAAACATTTTCATCTACCCAATATCCAAATTCAATAAAATTCATTCTATTCAGCGCCTCTTCAGCTAAAGTTTTCATCGAATGAAGTATAAAAACCGAGAGATTTACATGTACCGTACCACAAGATCAGTCTGAATAACAATGGACATGGGGATCTATATCACGAATGAAATTGGAGGGAGAAATCAAGCAGTAATTGTTCAAAACAGCAAACGATCGAACCAGGAAACATGCCCTCTTGTCTGCAGCTAACTGCACCAAACACAGCCTCTGCAGACTGTTACTGAATTAAAGTTTAATAAAGTTTTTACATGAGACAGATCTGCCAAGTTCTAAAGTCTAAATTTTCTGAAAACTACCGAATCATATTTTGGATGGTCACATTTACTCAATGTTAAATTTTTTAAGCAAATTTCTTGAGTGCTATTTATCTCCTGTTAAGTTTTCCAAAATCCAGTTCTGGAGGTCACCTCGTATTTAAAGTATGGTTTTCCATTACTCTTTCAACTATGAAAATTTATTGTTTATAATCAACGAGGAGTCAACTTTATGGAGCAGACGAAGATAAAATATGCAGCCTGGTCTCGTCGCAGTGTCCGTCGCACTGACATCTCACGAGTGAAGTTGTAGACCAGTCAATGTACTTTACAAAAATACAACCCCATCATGATTGCAGGTCTTGGCTTTAGCAAGTCATGTGAAATTTAGACGTTTAGTCTTGATGTATTTTCAATCTTTGACATCGCTGGACATTTCACTTTTTACTTCGTGTTTGATGGATACTGAATGGACCGAACGTCGGCATCACGGTCCAGATTTAACCGGGAAATATGGTCGACTGACTGCAGGCACGTGGCTGTACAAAGCGCAAGACTGTCTGTCGGCTGTCAACCCTATTGCGGTAATGGAAACTTCCACTGACCCGTGTTGTAAGCCCACAAGCCGATAAATCGAATTGGAAGAGTTCACTTTCAAAATAGGGAAGTAAGGCACAACAGTTTCTACGTAACAACAACGCGAGGGCAGATTTTTCTTTGTATTTCATTTCTGAAACTTGCAACTCTGGCGGACAAATTGATGACCTACGCGATTTAAAGATGACAACAACAGCTACACAGGGTCTGTCTGAAGTTGAAGAAAAAAATAACTTTTACGGCGACAGATGACCGATAAAAACTTTTGGGCGGCAGTCCCTGTTGTCAAACTTCAGTGATAGTTTGGAAACCCTCGGCAGTACGAATGCAGGCTGCCACACAATAAACGTTTGAGGGTTCCGGAAATAATATATGCAAGCAATTGTGTCTGCCGCTACGCGGCGCTGTGATCAGCATACTCGTTAACAACAACACCACCACACGTGGTGGCATGCTCCCGGCGCCTGTTAGTGTCGTTGTCACGGTAAGATCGTCATTCGATTGAGTTTATTTCGTAATTTGGGGCTGTCAAATTAACTTTGACCATGTCTGGCGAATTGAGTTTTCCACGAAAAATTGAGTATTTGTCCAGTAAAACGAAAGCAATTGAGTTTCCTGCCATACGAATTGAGTTTTCAATTTTTTTTAACCACCGGTATTCGGTGGTAAAAAGCGACTTGTATGAATCCCTGGGTATAAAGACAAGATCTCCGGACATCCTGAATCTCCGCGGGGCGGCCAAAAAAGCATTTGACAGCTATGTAGAGGGTACCAATTCCGTAACGAAGAGTAATATCTTGAGGCACCTTGAAGGGAAGGTCCATGGAATATCCATTCTTGTTCATTCTGGGTCCGAGAAAGATGAACCCGGTAAATAGATTTGAATTGAATTGTATATTCTAAAATAAACAATGCCATCATTGCGAAGCAGACGAAAAATAGTATATACCAAGTTGAAAATATTTAGAATAATTTACATACATGTACATTAGAAATTAATTAAAAAACTGAAAATTACATAAAACTGATAAATATATTCCATTTAAATTATACTAGTAATAGTTGAACAGAAAATTTGAAAAAAAAGTTCAAATCTAAATAAAGTTCAATATCTAAGAACTTTTTTAATTCGTCTTTGAAATAATCATAGATTGTGGAAGATATTTACAATTGTTTTGGCTAATTATTTTGTTGAAATGATATTGCTCTCCCAGTAGTGTTTTGGGCGAGCAATTGACAAGGAGAGCGACAGCTCCCCCAAAGCATTTCAGGAGAGTGATTTACAACTCGCCCTTAATCTGCTCATCGAAAAGACTGACATTTGTTTAAATGAGAAGTTATAGTTTCAAGCAGCCACTGCTTATAATCAAATTATAAAATGCATAATGATATTCCTCTTCTTTTTGGGATGCTGGTCACATATCACATATTGACATGGTAATTGGTCAGGAAAAATAAAAATGTTGGATGATAGTTCACTGCTTCTTCGTTATTAAATACGTTATACATGTAACAGGAGTCGAAATAATGCCTGTCCGCCTGCCTGGGACAACCTAAAATTGGTGCGGGCAAGTGACTTTACAATTTCAATTGTCCAGGGACAACTAAGTTTTTCTCACTTTCCCACATACAAGGAGCATAAGGGGCAAGTTAAAACTGCTATGGGCAACATACTGAGTCACTTGCCCTTTCGACAAGTCAAAATTCTGAATTATTTTGACCCCTGTGTTAATATAGCAGGTTAAGTAATGCAGCAGCAACTGGAGTATGTCATTTTTAGCCAAAACTGATGCACCACTGTGTTAGATGTGGATCGTTGAGCCACCAGTGAATCATCATCTATGGATCATAGAGTCGAATGTGGCATGCTGTTAAGTCACGTATGGATCATTGATTCATCCAAGTGAAACTGCATTGGATCAATGATCCATATGTATTTGTCTGATGGCTCATTGATCCAGCTTTTGATACGCAGGTGAATCACTAGTGTCTCACTGATCCAGCAAGTGATACACAAATGTTTCAGTGGTGGATCACACGTTTGACCAGTTCCTATGGGAATGGATCACTGATCCATCAGCATTCCAAATATATTTCCGTTGAATGCTGTTGATCCAAACTTGGCATTTGAGTGGATCAGTTAAATATTTATCTCATGGCTCAACAGGTCAACAGTGATCCAAAAGTGCTTCCTCCATTCCAGCTGTCTGATCCACTGATGCAACAGCTATGAGCCACAAGTTCTTCTTTGTCCTGTCGATTAGTTATGGATTATTGATCCAGTTTTGCACACGATTTGATCCGCAGTCAAGGTTGCTTGAGAAGTCAGATTAGCCATAGGTGAGCCATACCGGTACAAACGAGCCGATGACAAGCCACCTTATATATTGGATCTATATGGCTGCATTATTTTGCCGTCTCTAATTCCCTTTTTTTTTTGTTGCACACATGGATCATTTTATTTGTAGTGTAGACCTTCGCCAGCGGAGGCACTTGGAGAATAAAGTACCTGGGTATCTTTCAGTGACCGCTATATAAATCCACTCACAGTAGTACATCGCACACACCTGGTCAGAAAAAGGGACGGGTCTATATGTAGAGTCAGGAGGTGTCAATGCACTGTAAATAAGTTACTTGCACAGCCTGCACAGCTCGGGACCTCGACTGCTACTGACCCTGTCTCGACCACCCTAGTAAGCGGCGGGGTTACTGCAAGCTTCTAAATACCTCTGCAAGAGGGTGCTCCTAGTCTGAAAGGAGGAACATCCGGAACAACAAATTGCCTATGAATACTATGTGATAATGCGGAAGTCAAGCCCCCCCCCCCCCACCTCGGGGTTTAGTGGGGAGTTAGCAAGTGAGAGTTGTTAACAATGCTTCAATGCCCTACCCCCTAGGGCAAAACATTGAAGTGAATCCCCATCTAAACCTCAACCAAATACAATTTATGTCCTATCCCTAGGTAAAAGAAATATTAACTGAATATCAACATAAATAGGACTGAAAACGTGTGAAAGCCTCCTCCCTGGGGCGTAAACATGTTGTGAATCCCCGGGTAATACCCACTAAGCCTGACCCGTGCCCAAATTTGGGGGAGTGGGGATTTCGTTTGACTTCTGCAGAACACTTCTAAAGTGATTTCTAGTTCAGCAAGCTAAACTCTACCGACATTTAATTTTGTGATATCAACAGGGTTTAGCCATTGAACTGAAAATTTCTATCGCAAAATTTCGGCCTCCCGACCTAGGTAACATCAGGTGGATTTGCGCTCATAAAGATCAATAATACCTACTGTTTTGTGCTCGTTCGGTTAGAATACATATTTGCCTACTTTCCTGGCCATTTATTTCCTCTGTCCAGCTTCTTTCATTTCCATAAACGACAAAAGGAAAAAAATAGTATCTAGTAGCATTGTGAAGACTATGTTTGTGCATAGCCTGATAAAATGCAATCAGGAAATGTTTCATCAGCGACGACATGATTTGACCTGACAAAAACCTGTTTTGCATGTTTTGGCAGGAGACACGTCCTCCACGAAGTCTACGAACAACATAAATGAATGGAACAAGTTGAAAGGGCCGGAATCATATTGCCATAACCAAAATGCAATTGATGGAAATTCAGTCATATTTTTCTTGAAAGGTATTTTGTGCAGGCTGACATAAGCAATTTATTATCATAAGGACTGGTATTAATAGAATGAACAGCTGTAGGAATCTTTCTTTCTAAAACCCTGTAAATCGTCTGTAATCTTTGAAACATTTTATAGACCCGCTCTTCCGCTTTCCCGGGAAAGAAAAAAATGAGGCGCTCTGACGACGGGTGTGACTCGCCTGTGTTACACAGTACGCTCGGTCAATAAGCTGGACTTCATTTTCTTACGTCTGACTACCCGACCCATAATTGTTTTCATCTGAACAGGTATCAGAATTATTTCTCTTGCTTTGAAGTTCTCTTAGAACACCTAACTTCCGCTCTGCTAAAATTTGCAGTTTTGTACGCTTGAATGGTAAATGTTATCATGCTCTAGTGGCTTCGCTCTATACGTGAGTACCTTTATTTATTTGTTATCACAAAAAAATTTTTAAACATATCAATCCTATATCTAGCTTTCAAAAACTAAATCCAGCGCCATCTTTAGAACATTCACACATGATTCTGATTCTCTCGCATGCCAGTATCTGAATTCAGGATTACAAGAGTCGAGAAACTGAATTCGCTCTGTCGACCCAGTCGCTTAGGGAGATGGAAAATCCCAGAAATTACCTTTTTCGGTATGTGCCTTCTATCATGTTTGATACCGATCGTTACAATTTTAAAATTTATGGAAATTAAAGAAGTTGGACAGAGGAAATAAATGGCCAGGAAAGTAGGCGAATATGTATTTTATCCAAATGAGTGCAAAGCGGTAGGGATTATTGATTTTTATGAGCGTAAATCCACCCAATGTTACGATAGGATGGAATATTCCGTCCAATGGCTAAACGCTACGTTGTCAATATCACAAAATTAAATGTCAGTAGGGTTTAGCTTGTTGAACTTGAACTAGGTGATTCCTATGTAGCCACTAGTGCAACTCCGTGCATGTACACATAGATGTATCCAGGAAGGTTTTGCTATCGGTATACCGGAATGGGTGCCCAAATGAAAGAAAAAGATTTTTTTCTCAAACAAAATACGCAGCAAATTCAGCAAACAACATTAGCATGGAGAGAAATCCCAAATTCATTGACATGGATCACCGTAGTGTACTGACGTATTTCCTCACGTATTTGTCTTTTCAACCTCGAGTTTGTAAAGATGGCGGATCCCGGAACTTTAACTGTATCAGTGTATTTTCTCATGTATTTGTCTTTTCAACCTTGAGTTTGTAAAGATGGCGGATCCCATAACTTTTTTAAACTTTGCAAAGCACTCTTCTGGCACATTAGCTTGGTCCTAGGTGTTTCGGTATGCCAATAAATATCACCACCAGATAGTACTACTGTAGAACGAAAGGTGAATGAGTGTCAATTGGAACAAGTGCAGTTCTCCTATGCAGTTATGCTGCTTTCACTTTGATTGCCATATGCGAGTCAATGGCAAACTTATAGCTGGATTCTTTTGAAATTTGGTACATGATCGGTACCAGGCATATGTAGATGTGCACAAGCTGTTTTTGAGCCGATTCATCGTTTTCTTAGTTACTCCCCTTGATTTTTCTATCTGCTCCTACAAATACCGCTCCAGGCCCTTACGTACCTCGCCCCTCCCCCCAACCTGATTTCCAAACACCTGCTTACACCACTTGATACAACAATGATGGCTTATACATGTACAGTATTATGACAATTGCAACAATACAAACATTGTTAACCTTTGTCTATAACATTCAGGAGATAAAAATGTAGTTTATTGACTATTTTTTACGGGCGTATTTTGGGTTCAATTGAACTCTTGTTACTAGCTGGACTCTATCCTCCAATATACTTTCCAAATCATCTGCCGAAAGATCAGCGAAGCCTCCATTTTTGTTTATTAGCAAGCGACAGAGGCGGTCATTATATACATCATGTGACGAGTCAATATTGATCATGTGATGAGTCGATATGTATAGGTCCTCATTTGCTGCACGTAAACACAGCCAAACCAAGTCACTATATAGCAGGGTCTGCTCAACTAGGGGTTAATGAGTAAAAAAAAATGTTTCCACACGTGATACGTTTCAACCAATGCGATTCCAACAATCTTATTAGATGTATAATGAATACATATGTATTTGCCTCAACAAAAATGTAGCTTAGTACTGATCTACAAAATGGACTTTTGGTGACAGGTCCCAAAAATGTGTAATAGAAATACAAGTCATTATTCATACTGCGCACAGAAATATGTTGTGTAGAATGGACTGAGATGAAGTATGTGAACATGTTGATATGTGATATGGCATAATAGATCAAATAATATACATGTGCATTTGGATGATTTCTAGCACCTTTTATTTGAGACAAGACAAGCTTTTTTCTAGACAAGACAACAACAAAACATGTTTTCCACATCCTTAAGCTGGAAAACTAATGTGCAATTTTTGTCAATCACCCACGGGAAGTGTGAGTTGATTACCCCCTCTCTAGACCCTCTAGTCTGACAATTGAAACAGGATATTTAGAGAATACTCTGACAGAGAGGACCCCAGGCCAATGGCTATCAGCCACGTGTGTTTAACAGAAGGAAGTAACAGACAGATTCTCATTCTATCTATCAGACTGGAGTGGACAAAATAAATTATAATTTTTCCCTGTTTATTTGAAGTTCAATACATGTACTGATGTTATTGGGTATTGTTACATGTACCATGATCTGATACAGGGTAATGAGTGGTATTTTAACATCCCAGGGCTTGTGTTTTGAGGCGAGTGATTGTATCCTTTAACCTTAATCACTCACCTCAATACACAAGCCCTGACATCCTAACTACCCCACTCTAACATCATCATGGTCCAGATGGTGAATTTAACTAGTAAAATAAGACGGCATTCCATCCCACTTTCGGCATATATTTTGAATGATGACGAGAGAATTGTTATCACATGAATCAAAGTGAATTGCCATGTGATTGCAAATCATTGTCACATAAAACAAGTGATCTGATTGGTCCGAAAATCATGCTTGCTTCTCCGGTTGATTGGACGTAATTTACAGTGGCATTTTAAGAACACAAATCGCCCCCAGCTGTACTATGCTCTGCCCGGGCTTTTGTTGAGCCTCAGGATGGAAATATTAATACTAATAAATTTAATCCCTCTATTAATCGATAATAGGAAGTGAAATTTCTCACCATGAATACAGGAGTGATCAAATATATCAAAACAAGAAGTTGACAAAATGGTTAAAAATAATGCATATATCCATTATTTCTTCGTTATTTCAATGATATTAGGGGATGATCAATTAAATTTTATCCCCAAAGTTGGGGGTGATTGAATTTTGAAACAGGGATTGAATTATTAAAGGAATTACCATATTTTCTCATACACAAAATTTCCAGTACACTTGCATACATTTTATTTTTCCTTTCAGAGAAGTTGAAGAAATGTCCAAAATCATGTATACGGTAACCTCACTGTTTCATGATTTTAGAGCCTAGAGGGTGATCAAATTTATTAGACAGTCTACATTGTAGTTTAACTTCGTCCGCAAAATTGGGTGTTTATGTTTAATATAGGGTAATTGATTTATTAGAGGATTTCTCATACATGTACTTTCCCATCTCTCGGACAAACCTTCACTTACATGTATAATTTCCTTGCCAGGTAAAGCATACATTCATATACATTCCCATATCCAAAGCATACAGGTATTAATGCCCCTGTTGTAAGTCTCTCACTTGCTACAGTAATTTCCCTAATAATTCAATCACAGAAAGTTCACTTTTCAACTCTGTTACTCAAACACAGAGAAAGAGCATCCCCATTCTTCATTCAAATTGAAGAAAAGTCATAAATGACAATGTTAAATGTGATATTTTTTAGCTGGTGCCATGGAGAATATTGCCAAATTTATGCCATTTTTTCTGCACTTCCGCTGATCGAATTATTAGGAGAATTACTGTAATATTTCTCTGTTTTTTCAACAGGTTGATGATGAAATAACTGTACGATGTCATCATGTGAGTATCCTAGTTCATTTTATGCATACTTTCCAGAATTGATTCTTACTATAGTGTGCCTAAATTGAGAATCAACGTCCAACATTCTGTTTTTATACGCCCGCCCAAAAGGCAGATGTATTATATTGTGATGGCGGTTTCCGTTCGGATGTCTGTCTGTCTGTCCCCTGTGTCTGGTCTACATGTATATCTGGGACAGTTTTGTATCTACAGTTCCAATTTTTGGTGAGTGGATACCCTGAGGGAAGACGATGTGTTGCGTACCAAAATGTAGGTCAGGGTCAGAGGTCACTGGCCTAAAAACCAGGAAATCACTGAACCATTCGTGTCACATACCAAATGTATGTCAAGGTCAATGGTCAGTGTGGCCTAAAAAGCAGGAAATTCTTCAAAATTGTTAAAGTTTTTGTGAGTGAATTCAGTAGGGGGAAAAGATGTGTTGCATACAAAAAATTACGTCAAGGCCAAAGGTCACTCAGACACCAAAATCAAGAAATCATTAAAATATTTATTTTTGTGTGTCAGTAGATACATCAGGAGGACATGATGTGTCACGTACCAAAATGTAGGTCATGGTCAAAGGTCAAGGTCACTTTCCCAAATCCTGAAATTCTTAAAAATCATGATTGTGTGTGTCTGTAGATACATGGAGAGGAGACAATGGGTCGTGTACCAAAACTTAGGTCAAGGTCAAAGGTCAAGGTCACTGACCCCAAAATCAGGAAATCATGAAAAGTTACATTTTTTATGCCCATTGAAGACGAGGTCGTATAATCCAAGGGTGAGATTGTCCATTTGTCCATCTATCCATCCATTAACATTTGTTGTCTGTGCGATATCTCCAGTTCCAGGGTACTGGTATGGATTCAGGGGTCAAAATGTTCGGTTGTTCACTCGTTTTTACGACCAAAAAAATCTGCTGACGAGTAAAATTGAAGCCCAGGTCATCCTCCTGACGATCACAAAAAATTGGCTCCGTAAAAACTAACTGTCAGTATCATGGATTTGGCAGAATTGTTGAAAATGTTTGTTCATCTTTCCCGCTGACAGTACTGTCCAACTTTATTGCCGGCCATGTTTGGAGTGGATGCTGGTGTGAAATGGTCCTATGTGGAACATCTGTTCTTGCCCCTCCTACACTGTCGCCACGAGTGACCTCCCTTGCTCTCATTACTTCATGCTATGATAGCATTAGTTCCCTAGGAACAATTTCATCCATGCACTTTCATTTGCAACAACAACATGAACTTGCCGCGGCTGACAGCACTTTGAGGTGCATAATTAATGTTTGGCCAACAAAGTATAAAATCATTTCCGAGGTTTTGGGGGCTTCAAAACGCCTCTGGGCTAATGAAGCTGATTCCTCAGAGAATACTGATGATAATCAAAATTGCCAAACACCATATGAATTTCCACGCCATATGAAGTTGATGTGGGGCTTTACAATCATTCAGAATCACGTGTAGAATCGAGTGGGGGTGATGTACAAATCGACCAGTGCTTCAATGAAAGTTTATCACTTTCAAGAGTCACAGAGACAAAATGGATCCTCATTGAAACACTTGAAACACTTCATTAACCCTAGTCCTGTCAGCCAGTCCTATAGCTGGTCAACTTCTGTGTGCCATGGGGTCAAGCAGAGCTGAATTGACTAAAAACCGGCGGCTGTCAAGTCGTTGGATTCGAGAAATAAATTGAAGTAATGGATGGTATTTGATGGATGATACATCGTTTTGAACCACTGAACATACATTCAGAAAATATTTGGCATTGTAAATATTTAGGACTCGTAATTTGGCAAAAATAATGTTCTGAAAACTCACGTGTGTAATTTTATCACGTCCTGATTGCTACCGATAGACGGTCTTTTTCTGCTTCATCCCGAATAAATAAACCGTCTAAAATCTTCTAGATGTCATGATACGTATTCCTGGTTACTCTTCGCATAATGAATATCGAAAATTTATTGAATCTTCCACGTAAACAGGTCAATATCCCGTTGTTTACATGACGTTTGGCGAGTTCATCGTTGCCATTGAGTTCAAAAACGTTTCCTTCTCCGCCTGATTCAGTCCAATGCGCATGCGCACTGACCGATATAAACAGTTCGGCCAGTCAGGAAGTCGGCTTTACGTCAGGTGATCAGTATTTTCGCGGGAGGTCGTTACAGATTCGGAGTGAATGGCATTTTTATCCAATAAAATCGATGTATTTCTACTATATACCAGAAATAACCTGTGAGAAAATGAAAGCAGGGTTATTGCCCTTCAATTTGATGCCCGGAACATGGATATTTACGGTCTGGTTTTTGTTGCAAAAGCTTGTCAACAAGGTGCATTTTCACGCGTTTTGACGAACATTTCGGAAGAAACGGCACTCTGTTTCACATTTGTAGACTATCTTCACACAATCAGATGTCTTTTTTAGTAAATAAACACCAAACTTGCGTGAAATATTTCGTGAAATAATATGTTTTAAATGGAGTGAGCCGTGTCTGGTTCGATTTTTCTCACACGCGGCTCCAAATGGTTTTGAAAGTGGACCAACTTGCAATGGTCACACTGAACGTATATATCCGGAGTCGACACTGGGAACATGACAGTCTGCCAACGGATATATCCGGAGTCGACAGGACAAGGGTACCCGGTTAAGATTACAATTTAAGGTAAACTGTACGATACATGTACCATATGTAATGGATGACCTCAATCTCACTGGGATGACCTCAATTTTTCACAAATTTGGAACAGTTTGACCCCTGAGATTGGTACCAAACATTAGGTATACCGTTACCTTAATCATTGAGCAAAAAGGTAGTCTGTTCATTTTGAGGTCAGTAGGTCAAAGGTGAAGGTCACAGTCCCCCAAAACTGAATTCAGTTTAACTATTGTTTGGCTGGAATATTCAGAGTTGCCTCCCCTACATGTATATGGCATTTGTCCTTAGGAGTTGCCGTCCCTGTTTGATACATGTATGAAACAGCTTAGCTACATTCAGTTAAACTGTTGTGAAGTAAAAACCAGGCATTTACTATTTTAACTGGGAGAGGCAGGGGTTATTCTAGCCCAAAATTGTTCATAAACTCAATTTCAAAATTTTGTAAACTCAATTTTTTTGTGCGCCTACGGCGCTCAAGGAATTCTACAAAACTCAATATTTTTCCCTTTTTCATCAAAAAAATGATGAAACTCAATTTTTCCAACTTTTTCGTCGCACCAATTACAGAACTGAGGTTGGTCTTATGTTTACGAGCACATAGACACTTCTTCAGAGACCAACAAATACTGGCAGTTCTATTTACATGAATTATATCAGTCTACAACAACACTGGTAAAATAACTGTGTTACGAGATAACCCATTGGCCCAAGCCATGACAGGGTACCGTGTATCGTCCAACAATTGAAGGCGACATTAGCACGACGTGTCACAACAACATATAGAACTGCTGCTGCATTGTCGATCAAGATATAAACTTCGGCCTAAAATAGTCAACCGTTCACATGCATGTTTTGTGCACTCCGGTACAACCACACCAAACCACAGTACGGCTGTTGTCAGTTAATAGGTTGTTTAGCATGACCTCATGCTAAAACATACATGCTACATGTAGATGCTATAATTATTAAATATTGAAGCTAATTTTTTTACCGTTAATAGAGAAGATTGTGATCGAATATATAACCTGGCAAAATTCCTGTTTTACAGATTTATAACCTAGCTCTGAAATCTTTCAAATATCGCCAGAAAAAAATATTTATGAAATAATTATTCTCTAAAGAGACATTTTAAGCATGCTTTACTTTAATTGAACATTATGTAAATACATGTAATTGTGGTAGACAGTAAAACTCAAATGCACACACATTGTGTAAACAGACATCAAGGGGAAAAACTCTTACTTGTGACCAATATTAAAGATAAACTGCAGAATTTATTACCCGAATTTTCAATGTCCGGAGTACCCTCTTATTAAAATCTTCTTTTATTTCTTTTACACTGACTGAAGATAAGGATTCTCTGTCCAGGGCGACAAATTTTATATGTCCGTCGTCCTTAAGCTACGTGTATTCGTCGACAGTCTATGTTGTCATTGTTGTTGTCGGGAGTGAAGACGTGAAGCGCTCGACCACTTCGCTCAAAAGCGTTTCATCAGATAAATGGATGGTTAAATGAACTGGTTGATGAGGAAACAGCTGATCCATTAACTAAAACCACGATGGCTTTGGTGCGCGACCGTCAAAAGTGCCGGAGTTAAAACTTTACTGCCACGTGCTTGACACGAGGGAATCCTCGCTAGAAAAGGACTGTGCCTCGTTTTGAAATACGGTTTTCCCCAAGAATGTGAACCAAGATGGCGGCTCTTGAGTCGCCTTCGCGCTGACTCGCGCTGTGACGGTTCATTCGTTTTACTTAGATTTGCTTACTTATTTCTTTTACGACCAATAATTACTGAAAATTAAAATACATGCGGCATTAATTATCTCCAAAATATTGATGCGGGCGGGCCATGCGAAACGAACTATCAACTGACAACTGGTATGTTGTGGGAAAACTCAAAAAAAAAATCGCGCAAACGGCAAAAATCGCAAAACTGAATTTTTTTAATCAAAACTCAATTTGAAATTTTCTGCAAAACTCAATATTTATTTTTTTCATCGTGGTAACCACGATGAAAAAACGGCTAGAAAAACCCCTGGAGAGGAGACCTACATTGTATCTGATCTTCATATCTGTTCATAATAACTCAAGAACAAAGGTTACTTCATCACTTTCTTCACATTTTTCTTCCTTCATGAAAATTTTTCTCACTTGAAAGGAATCTATTTGGCAATTGCATTGTGGGATATGTGAGCTCTCGACTCTTGTTTCAAGGTCACCCAGTTACCAAGAGTTAAACCCCTTTTTTCGTTTATCTTCCAATATAAGGTGTCATAAATGTTACATTCTCGTAAGCACAAAATCGTAGACCTTTCTTTGGATTGCTACAGTGTAGCTACCAATTAGGGCCATGGCAATTAAACAACCTTGAAATTTGGACAAATGTAATTCCAGATGTATATTGAAGCCCCTTGGTCTCTTGTTCTCCATGCTTTTCTATACTGTGCTGCTGTTTGAACGAAATTGGTCTCAAAATAATAATGATTATATCATAATAATATAAGTTCAAGTGTATTAACTTTTCTGTACAAATTGTGCTTTACAACTGCATAAAATATTTTTTTTATAAAAAACTGCCCATTTTTAGCTTCACTTGTGACCAAAACCCAGGATGGATCTACAGAAACCGGTAGTTGTTGTTGTGCATGAACTGTACACAGAGCCATAAAACAGTAATTTGAAACAGAAGTGGTTGCTCTCAGTTTCGAGCTGCCATGAAGCTAAAACTGGACAGTTTCTGATAAACAAATGCTTAATATAAAGGTAACCTCAAAAAGAATTGAATTATTTTATTGATTGTGACTAACAGTTTCAGAAAAGAGGCGCCGTATGTTACCAAAAACTATGGCTTGGCTTCTGGGCCTTGATCATACTTATGAGAGACGGGTCTCAATGGAGATATAGGAGCTTGGGTCTGCTAGAGCCTTGCATTTACTGTCATGTCCTAGTATTAACACCTCCAGTACTATTAATGGATTTCTTGTTGTAAGATTCTTTTTTGCTATCTTTTTCAGTTTCTGTGGAATTACAAATATAACCTCACAACAGATATGCGATTCGAATCTGCTTCCTGGGAAGTGTGTAAACCTGCTTTACAAAAGGTAAGAAGAGAAGATACACGTGCCCCTCATTATGACACTTTATTATAAAGTGGTGTTTCAGAATAGCATGCCTACTGTTATGTTCCTCAATATGTACATGTAGTTACAGTATGACTATAGTGTAACTCACCTACAGTGTACAGTGCGGTCAATATTGTGTCGCCTAACTTCAACGTTATAATGAGGGACAAGTGGAGCACCATCCGTATCAGGCTTTTCAATAGGCTGCACAGGGTCACCTGATAAAGATCTAACCATTTGATTGGGTTTTATGTGGGATCACATGATAAGCTTACCAATCTGACCATTTCAATATGGGGTCTCCATGTATATATCCAAGCATTTGAGTTTTTTATGCCCCCTGCGATGGTACCTGGTAGTCAGTTATTTTAGTTTGCCTCTATCCATTCATGTATCTGTCAATCCCAACTTTGTTGATTAGCAGGATTACAAAAAAACTTTAAGATATACAGCAATGATATTTTCTGCATCTTCATATCAACCTTGATGAGATTTTCAGTCTGTTAGTGTTACTTTCAGGTTTTGCATTCTTATATGCCTGCTAAAAAAGCAGATGTCTGATTACATGTTTGTGATGGCTATTTCCATCTATCCATCTCAGCAGCCATTGTTCATCGGCCACCCACATGTCATTTTACCCTGACCTCATTTCACTCAACAACCTCAAAGACACATCACCCCCTCCCCCCCCAGATTTAGACTGTGGGGGATGTCGCCCTTCCCCCTGATATTTATTTCAAATAATGAATAATGATCATTAAGACCCTGCCTGCATCACTTTTAAAAAACAGTCTGATGGGAAAGTGTGTGTAATTAGCCAAGGTGGGGGGGGGGGGGGGGGGGGGCGATAATGTGCCGAGTACCAAAGTAGAGGTAAAATGTCCAGGTCACTTGTCATGAAGACGAGGAAATAGTTGAGAATCTTGATTCAGTATCATAACTGCAATTCAGGTCGGTGAAACCAAATTTCATGTGTACCATCTAATCAGGGTGAACATATTTATTTGAGATGTGATCTCCTCAGTTCTAAATTATGCAAAATTATGTTAATTTTGAGGTCAGAAAGTCAAAAGTTTCCATATTGTGTCAATTTGGGCTCTTTTTAGGATTTTCCCTGTGTCATGCATATTTTGGACTTGGAAAATGTTCATCAAAACTCTGTTGGTAGGATTACACAAAAGCAGAGGAATCCTCATGAACATGGGGACCCTCATCTCAGATTAACACAGAAATGATAGGGAAATAGACAGAAATTATCCACTAAAATTAGATTCTTTTTATAGAAGACTTAATCAAATATCCGATAACATGTAAATCACTCTGTTTCATCCAAACACAATATAAAAATTGGGGCTACAACATTCATTCTCTTTCTAATGCACAAGAACTTTCACATTTTGCATGTAATTTATGCTAAATTGAGATGGTGAATAAATTCATTGATACTTCATATAATTTTGCATAGCAGCTATTTTACAATAAACGCTTAAGCCTTTCAGCACACCAAAAATCACTTTGGGAAATTGTTGTATTTGGAAACATTGTCGATTGGGAACATTCAGAAAAATTCTAATTCCACAACTCTGAGGCCCAAATCCACCCTTATTTTATGTAAAATGCGATTGGGCGTTCATCCTAGCAGGGTGTGAAATAGCCCTTTGTCCGGTTGCTCGGGGCAACCTAAATTTCCTTTGGGCAACCAAATTCTGCCCAAATTGCAATGCATTTGGATGTGTTGGTTGCCCGTGCTTGCCAATGGGCAACTAGAATTTGTTTGTCTATTTCATAACCTGTCCTAGCGATCGGATATTATTTTTTTGGACCGAAAGGTGGCAGCACCTTTTCTATGGCATTTCATCGCAGCATTCGGGAATTCTACCTGGCATTCTTTCTACAGGTGAGAAAATGTGTGTTTTGTCGTAGGCAAATCGGCATGTTTCTGAATTCAAGAACGTTGCCCAATTCGGTAATCTTTCTATTTCAGAATTCGGCAACTGTTCCCAAATTTGACAACGTTTCCAAATTCCCCAATTTCCTGAACTGAGACAGATTATTCATGCAAAACTGATATGTTTTTGTACGCCTGCCAAAAGGCGGACATATTATGTGATGTCGATTTCCATCCGTGCGTGTGTCCGTCTGTCCGTCCCTCATGTCCGGTCTTTATCTGGGACAGTTTTCTATCTACAGTTCCAATTTTTGGTGAGTGTATATCCTACAGGGAGATGATGTGCTTCCTACCAAAATGAAGGTCGAGGTCAAAGGTCACTGGCCTGAAAAACAGGAAATCGCTGAAGTGTTCATGTCCGGTCTATATCTGTGAACGTTTTCTATCCACAGTTGCAATTTTTTGTGAGTGGATACTCGAGGTGAAGATGATGAGTTGCGTACCAAAATTGAGATTGAGGTCCGAGGTCAAAGGTCACTGTTGCCTAAAAATCAGAAAATCATTGATCATTGACAGTTTTCTATCTACTGTTATCTACAGTTCTAATTTTTGGTGAGTGGATGCCCTAGGGGGGAATGATGTGTTGCATACGAAATGTGGGTCGAGGTTGGAGGTGACCGAAAAATCAGGAAATCATTAAAAATTTCTAAAAAAATTTCCGTGGATTCAATAGGGAAAAATGAATTGTCACATACCAAAAATTAGATCAAGGTCGAATGTCAAAGGTCAGTCACCCCAAAATAGGAATATATTAAAAATAACTTTTTTTTGTGTCAGTATACATTAGGGGACACGATGTGTCACATACCAAAATGTAGGTCAAGGTCAAAAGTCAAGGTCAAGGTCACTGTGACCCCCAAAATTATGAAATTGTTAAAAAGCATGATTTTTTGTGCCCATTGATGTATTAAGGGGAGACGATTTCTCATGTACCAAAATTTAGGTTAAGGTCAATAGTCAAGGTCACTGTGATCCCAGAATCAAGAAATTCTTAAAAAGTACTTTTTTTGTGTCAGTAGATACGTTAGGGGGACTTGTGTCAAGTACCAAAAAGTAGATCAAGGCCGAAGGTCAAGGTCATTGTGACCCCCAAAATCATAAAATGGTTAAATATCATGATTTTTTGTGTCCACAGTAAATCTGTGGTTTTTACCCCTCGGCCAACTTTGGCCTAGGGGTATTGTCGTCATCATGTACGGCTGTCCGTACGTCCGTCCGTCCGTTACCGCGATATCTACAGAATCGTTTCATGCATGGCAACCAAACTTGTTACATCTATTTATCTTCACGTAAATCAGAAGCCTATCGAAAATGAGTCATCTCGGACAATATTTTGCAGAGTTATGCCCCTTTTTACAAATAGAAATCCATTTATGACTTGTTATTGTGATAATTTCAGAACCGTTCCATATACAATGTACAACATCCTAATGTGATACAGTTGTTTCTCTTGACCTGAACTAGATGCCTATCGAAAATGAGTCGTGTCAGAAAGTATTTTGCAGAGTTATGCCCCTTGTCTAATAAAATCCACTAATTCCTATGTTAAGTTTGCATATAATTTCTATATCATGTTTGTATACTATCACATTTATTTATTGATTGGATGACTGATTTATTGATTTATTCTCTTACACAATGCGAAGAATGCCTGCAAATCTGTTTTGAAAATGACACTAGATGCCTATCGAAAATGAGTCATGTCAGAAAGTATTTTGCAGAGTTATGCCCCTTGTCTAACAAAATCCACTAATTCCTATGTTAAGTTTGCATATTATTTCTATATCATGTTAGTATACTATCACATTTATTTATTGATTGGATGACTGATTTATTGATTTATTCTCTTAGACAATGCGAAGAATGCCTGCAAATCTGTTTTGAAAATGACACTAGATGCCTATCGAAAATGAGTCGTGTCAGAAAGTATTTTGCAGAGTTATGCCCCTTGTCTAACAAAATCCACTAATTCCTATGTTAAGTTTGCATATTATTTCTATATCATGTTAGTATACTATCACATTTATTTATTGATTGGATGACTGATTTATTGATTTATTCTCTTAGACAATGCGAAGAATGCTTGCAAATCTGTTTTGAAAATGACATACATGTGCCATTTAGTATACATGTACTGTATTTATCTAGCCATGTGTACTGTTGTTTTGGTGAGACATCGATACAGCTCTTTCAATTTATTCCAGAAACAAATTAATTTAAGGGGAGGAAACTTTTTTTTTTTTCAGAGAAAGTACACTTACAATACCAGGGGTAAATATTTCTTCCCACAAGCCAATCAATTGGTAGAGACACCCTTACATTATAATAGCTGGGGTTCAGAGCCGAGGGGTTTCGATAGCGCAGCTTCATGTTATACATTGACGGAAGACTATGTGTCGCATACCGAAATTCAGGTCAAGGTCAAAGATCACTGTAACCCCAAAATCAAGAAATCTTAAAAAATAACTTTTTTGTGCCAGTAGATACATTGGAGGGACACGATATGTTACATACCAAAATGTGGGTCAAAGGTCAAGATCACTGTGACCCCAAAATCAAGAAATTGTTCAAAGTCACATTTTCATATGCCTTTTGAAGACGAGGTCGTGTAATGCAATGTTCCGTTCTGTCCATAATCTCCATTAACATTTGTTGTCCATGCCATATCTCTAGTTTCAAGGTATGCAGGGATTCATACACGTCGGTTTTTGCCACCGGTATTCGGTGGCAAAATTCACTAGGAAACTCAATTCGGACTGTAAAAAAACTGAAGTGTGTGCGTTTAACACAGTAAATATTCAATTTCTCAGCTATAAACTCAATTCCGGTGAATGCTAAAACTCGTAATTCGACCAACAACTCCGTTTAAACATTTTTTTAGACGTACGCGCGTCATTTATTCAGAAAAGTTCATTAAAACGAGTCAAGATCGTTTACAGGAACATATTCTCCACGTTCGAGATAAAAAAATTGAAGGGCAACAACTCGTGTTTCCATTTACACACAGCATTTGGGTCACGTAGTAGAAATGCGTCTATGTTATTGGGTAAAATGGTCATGAATGTGTTTTAAATTCTTTTCATTCATTCCCGCGAAAACCTGATCACCTGACGTAACCCGACTTACTGATTGGTCAACCATAAAATATAGCTTGAGTACGCATGCGCTGTGGTCGAATTTGACAGAATCATAAATGGCGTTTGGCTTCGCTCACCGAAACCACGCGTCGCGTAAACAACAGGATTTTTACCGAATGTTTAATAAATTTTCAGTATTCTTTATCCTAAGTGTAATCAGGAATACATATCGTGACATTTATAAGATTTTAGATGAGTTATTTAGTCGGAATGAAGCAAAACAGACCGTCCATCGGTAGTAATCTGAAAGTGATAAAATTTCTTACCTCAGTTTACGGTACAATACTTTTGCCAAATTGCATTTCCTAAATATTTCTAAAGCTGTAAAATGCCAAATATGTTCCGAATGTATGTTCAGGATTTCAAATTAATGTATCGTGCATCAAATACCATCCATTATTTCATTTTATTTGTCAATTCCGACGACTTGACAGTCACCGTGTTTGAACCCATTTTGAAAGGTTCAACACTGCTTGACAGCCTGGCACTCGGACATCGACAGCAGAGACAGTCCGGAAGGAGTAAAACATGTTCTTAAAATGTGAAGTTTTATCTTGGATATATTTCCTGAAATGAATTTAGTAAATTGTCATGCACATTGAGTCAAAAACCAATTCATTCATACAACATGAAATCTCTGTGGATATGGATTATTTAAATTGACAAAAATATTTTCATAACTGAAACAATGATGGTAATTGGGGTGCAGTTGTCGGTAGGAGATGGGAATTGAGCCATCTCCGATAGACTGCACCCCTATGAGGCTGACTTTGTGGTGATGGAATATTCTATTCTTGTTCAAATAAATTACATGTAAGACAGTTCAATGATTATGTCAAATTTGATGTTATATTACTTTATTCTAAGCTTTAAACTCTTTCTCAGAACCACTACATATGGCGGCGGCAAAAACACAAAAAAACTCAATAGCAATCAGGACGCTGGTGGCAAAAACTGATAAAAACTCAATTTAGGTAAAAAAAATACTGAAATTCAGTATCCGGTGACAAAATTTTGGACTTCTATGAATCCCTGGGTATGGATTGGTACCAAACTTTGGGTATACATGTACCTTACTCGCATGGCAAAGAGGAGCCATATTCATTTTGAGATCAATTTGTCAAAGGTCCAGTTCACAGTCCCCCAAAACTGAATCAAGTTTAGCTGACTATATATGTTAGGTTGTCTCCCCTACATGTATATGGCATTTGTCCTGTGGAGTTGTCTCTCATGTTTGATACATGTAAGAAGCAGCTAAATTTATTTAAAATGTTGTGAAATAAAAACCATAGATTTACTAATTTAACAGGGAGTGGAGTCTATGTTTATTAACTCAAGAACAAACGTTTACTTCATGACTTTCTTCACATTTTTCTTCCTTCATGAGAACTTTTCTTGCCTGAAAGAAATCCATTTGAAGGAAAACTACTATTTTCTTGTGTTTGATTATTGTCAATTTCAGTGTGGGATATATGTGAGCTCTCGGCTCTTGTTTCAAGGTCACCTAGTTACCAAGAGTTAAACCCATTTTAGTTTATCATTCAATATAAGATGTGATATGTTAAATTCTCAGAAGCACAAAATCGTAAACCTTTCTCTGAACATCATCCGAACGCATGACACGATCATACGTAGAAACTTCTGCTCGTAGCCATGCGGTAACGGGTGATATCTGAGTGTAATAGGGCGTTTCCCAAATGGTCACATCCGATTGGTCCTGTTAGCTCCGACATCGGCGCAATCACATTCATAAAACGAAGACACACCTCCAGAAAGCGATCGTTTGAAATGATCCCTTGCTGGGCCTCGGAGTGCCCCCATCACAAAATAAAAAGCATATCATTTTCCTGTGAACTGTCGCCAATTTTATTTTTTACAAATCTGTTAGGCCGTTTGTAATATGATTTTTCTTATGGAAAACAAAGAAGCATGCTCCATTAGAGTGAGAAATAAAATAGCTAATTCGCACAACTTCGGTTTGGTCTCCCACAGTCTTGCGCCTCGAGAATGTCGAGCGCTTAAGTGAAATTGACACGTCTCCTGTCTGAGATGTCCAGGTCAAAGTATTTGAATACGGACAACTTCATTGGCTCGTTTAAATGGAGCGGACATGCGACTTGATGCTTGGGGAAGCTGACATCGGGCGAAATACACGGAGAATGAAGACATTGAGCTAAGGGTAGTGTTAAGTGAAACGTGAAATGCCCTTAGCAAGCTAAGATGTCTCTGAATTGCTAGCTACCAATTGGGATCAAAGCCATTAAAGGTGAACTGCAAGCTTTCCAATGTTCTGCTAAAATGTCAGAAATCAAGGCCTTTGTAGTTATAATTGTTCATGTGTGGTAATAGTTCTGTGGATTATTTTCTTCTTTCGATTATTTGATGAGTCAAAACTTATGCCACCAGAAAACGGGAGCCACAACTTTCGAAAATGTCATCGATTGCTTCTCATTGTTTTTGGAACTGGAACGTAATGACGTTATCGTGGCCCTCACTCATTCATCCAAGGTAGCATGACGTCATGTAAAATGATACATTAACTAAAACTTGAATGAAGGAGACCTCTATAACGTCATAACGTTCTACAAGCAAAGAGAGACAAGCGATGCAAGTTTTCAATACAGATTTATAACAGGACAGGGGTCAAAATGTTTGGTCGTTCACTCGTTTTTACGACCCAAAAAATCTGCTGACGAGTAAAATTTAAGCCCAGGTCGTCCTCCTGGCGATCACAAAAAATTGGCTTCCGTAAAAATAAACATTAGTTCCCTAGGAACAATTTCACCCATGCACTTTCGCCTACAACAACAACAACACGAACTTGCTGTGGCTGACAGCACTTGTATATAGCATCATGAATGTTTGGCCAACAAAGTATAAAATTGTTTTCATGGTTTTGGGGGCTTTAAAACGCCTCTGGGCTGATGAAGCCCATTCCTCACAGAATATTGCTGATAATCAAACATGCCAAACACCAGATGAAATTTCCATGCCAGATGAAGTTGATGTGAGGGATTGCAGAACAACAACAACCTTCCAGAATCACGTGTAGAAGTGATGTACAAATAGAGGAAAATCCTGTGACGTCATCGCTGTTTGTAAACAGACTGTGAGCCCTCCGCTTGAAGGCAATAGATTGAAAGTATCAAGGGAGACAACTCGATTAACATGCAAATTTATAGGCACTGGTCAAACACAGTTATCATTTATAGTCGTGGTTTAGCGTCATATCTTGAAACGAAATTTATGGATACGATTCATTTGTCACAAAACTTGAATTCGTTTTTGTATATAATAATATTTTCATGAAAAATTCTAAGCAAATGAACATTTTAGCAGTGAATAAACCGAGGCCTTTGGTACGGCATACACGTTAAATTGAGCTATTTTAATATTCATATTTCATGTCCTACGGAACTAAGTTTGAATTTGAACTTCTTTATTATAAGATACCTTATCTTCTTTATGGGGCTAGGCTAATGCGTCTATATATTTACAAATAAAATTTGTACTAAATTGTACGGTACCATCGTTTTTACAAAACACAAAACTTTCGTATCCGTTCTGACCAAATTGTCATTTTCTATTGATTTGCCACTTTGATCAAAAGCAATCTAGTGTTGCAATGCCACTTTTTATCAGCCGTGACATACACCAAATATCGTTTTGAGTCAAGGTCTTGGGTGTCATTTTAGCTACCGGATATCTGTTGGTCTATATGGAAGCCTGTACTGGCGAATTTCGGTAAAAATCGCGGCAAATCGTGTCATCTGTGTACAAGTAAAGATCGCAAGAAATAGCTGTCAGACAATGATACTATTTATGATAATAATTCATGCCATTCATATTTTCATGAGGCTATAATACTGAGATGAAAATATGTATTTAGGTTTTTAATCTATGGATGCGTTCGCAAAGGAAAGTTATCAAAACCTATAATATCGCAAAAAATTGTTGTCAAATCGACACCATCTTTTCCCATTAATATTACAAGGAAACTAAGAAACAGAAATGATATTTTATTTCATGATCCTCTAAAACTATAAAGAAATTCCTGCATTTAGATTTTCACGGGGCGATGTAGGCCCGTGATGTAGGCCCGTAGGGACTAATGGTCCTGTTCTGTAGTCAGAAAAAATTGAGCTGCAGCTCTGTGTCTTGCTAACACAGCAAAAGATAGAGTTCTTACACGACAAGAAAGAGGTCTGAAACTTCCTTCTTCAGAATGTCCAGGTTTCTGTGTTTTTAATGTTCGCGTATAGTTGCAGGTCTGATATGTTTAAGTTACATTTCCATTTATCTAATTTTATGCGTGTTTTAGTTCATTTTCCAGTGGCACTACTTTCGTGCTCAAAATATGTCGTCTGCTAAACCACATATTTTGAGAGGCGCATGTTGAGTGATTTTGTGGGACTAACTCATTCTCATTAGAAAGCGTGTTTGGGCAGTAATTTAGTATTAAATAATACCAGTATAAGTGTAATTCATTGTAGAAAACAATGGGATATTTCACTTTGCCTGTATTCATTTACATTTTCATGAAATATGTGTGTTGAGTTACAGTTTGGAATTTTCGCCATTTAAGCTCACCCCTCAAGACCCTCTCCATTATCTTTTTATAGTAAGTTTCTAAAATCCAGTGAAGGTCAAATCATTTACGTAATAATTTCCCTGTATTCAGAAATGTTTTCTTTTCATTCTACTTCTGAAATATTCCTGAAATGTTGCAAGCATTTCCCCCTGATCTACAGAAAGAGCTCTTCATATCACAGTTTTGAAGCTGTAAGGTGACAGGGGAGATAACCAAATAGAACTGTAATATACTAGGGAGGATATACATGAAACAATATGATGCCATGAGAGGATGCTTCCCAGCATAGCTTCAGTCCATCTAACCATGAGGATTTTACATTGTATCTCAATACTCATTTTTACCCCTCGGCCAATTTTGGCCATGGGGTATTGTCGTCTTGAACGTCCGTCTGTTCGTACGTCAGTACATGAGCGAGATAGATGGAAAACGGTTCCACTGAAGAATTCCAAATTTGGTATGCTTATTTGCCTAGTCAAGGACCAGAAGCCTATTGAATTGGGACCTGATTGGGTGGAAATCTTGGCGGCCATCTTTAATTTTATGCAAAATGGATAATGATCCATATCCCGGAAACCATTCAACTGTTCAATACGAAAGTTAGTATACATCATCGATACATTAAGCAACTTTCAATGAATTACCAAACCGGCTTTTCTGATTAGCTGGAAATCCTGGAGGCCATCTTTAATTTATGCAAAATCGATAATGATACATATCTCTGTTACCATTCAATTGTTTTATATGAAAGTTGGTATTCAATCTCGATGCATACAGATACTTTAAATCGGGACCTGATTGACTGAAAACCTTGGTGGCCATCTTTAATTTATGCAAAAACTTTAATGATATATATCTCTGATATCATTTAAGTGTTCTATACCAAACTTGGTATACAGCATCGATGTATCAAGAGACTTGCAATGAATAACCGCATCAGTTCCTCTGAGTGGAGAGAAGGATGGGCGGCCATCTTTAATTTATGCAAAATCATTAATGATCTCGTTCTCTGATACCGTTCAAGTGCTCGAAGTAAAATTTGGTATACATCATCGATGCATACTTACGACAAACGACAGTTCTGGTTTCTCTGATTGGGCAGAAACCTTGGTGGCCATCTTTAATTTATGCAAAATTTTTAATGATGTATACCTCGATACCATTTCAGTGTTCTATACAAACCTTGGTATACAGCATCAATGTATCAAGGGACTTTCAATTAATAACCACATCAGTTCCTCTGAGTGGCGGGAAGGATGAGCGGCCATCTTTAATTTATGCTAAATCATTAATGATCTCTATCTCTGATACCGTTTAAATGCTCTATGTAAAATTTGGTATACATCATTGATGCATCAAGAAACTTTAACCGGTTTCTCTGATTGGACGGAAACCTTGGGGGTCATTCTTAATTGCAAAATTTTTGATAATCTGTATATTTGTGACTTGACTGCTTGGTGTTCCTGATATCTTGGTTCAAATTGAATACATTATGAATGTACCGTACCCAGAGACGAGTGATTTTCAGATGCACATCTTCGTATTGTTATTTACTGCTGAAGGATATGCTTTCGATTATCTGAAAAAAGTGAAATTTTTACAAATATTGGTAACATGCAGTGAAGACATTATTTTATCATTTCACCAGGTTGGTTTCATAATAAATATCTGTCCCAGCAGTTTTGTTTTTAAATATATATATGTGTACAATTACCCTAATGCACTAGAGATCCTTGTTGAGAGGAATGTGTGAGAGTACAAGTATGGCTCTTCGCCATGAGATGGAACATCAAAGAGTTAGTGGAATTATTCCAACAGTCTATTTTACATTTAAATAGCCCCGTTTCAGTGCCTAAGGCTCTAGTTATCATTTAGAAAGTGATCGTATAACAGTATTTTCGTTATTTTGGGATAACACTATCTTAGAATCGCACAAATTCTAGTGCTGAAAATTTGGTCGAGTCCCGTGCGGGATTCGAACCAGCGACCCCAGAGTCAGGCACCTAATCGCCAGCACTGTATGTCGGCGATCTAAACCACTCGGCCAACAGGCCTCAGCACTGTATGTCGGCGATCTAAACCACTCGCCGACATACAGTGCTGGCGATTAGGTGCCTGACTCTGGGGTCGCTGGTTCGAATCCCGCACGGGACTCGACCAAATTTTCAGCACTAGAATTTGTGCGATTCTAAGATAGTGTTATCCCAAAATAACGAAAATACTGTTAAATAATTGATTAATTATGTTCTTCTCTTCACTTCCCAGGTTCATCTCTATTTCTATGGTTTTTCTGAATAAATATCTTCTCAGCAGTGACGATCTGAAGGTAAGCCTTTCCAACATCCCAAGTAGTAAACAAAATATATAAACGTTAAATTTATTAATTTAATGCCAACATTCCAAGCAAAAGTCTTCAATAGTATATACTGGTTTATCGGCACGGGTTCGAGCCCAGCTGGTCCATGTGTGAAAGTTTGTCAGTTACTTGCCGAAGGGCGGTGGTTCTCTCCGGGTACTCCGGCTTCCTCCATCAACCAAACTGACTGTCACCATATGAGTGAAACAAACTTGAGTGTGACATTAAGCCAAATTCCCTCCCTCCCTCCCTATACTGGTTTATACAGTTTAGGCCTAAACAAAAAATCTTGCGTTTCCGGTAACATGCCTCAGAAAAAATAGATGTTTTTGGGGGTTTTTTTTTTGGTTTTTTTTGGTTTTTGTTTTTGTTTTTGTTTTTGTTTTTTTATATGGGGGTTTATGGAATTCGCATTACTTAATGCAGTTAATTCTATATGTACTACACAACCAGAAAAGTTCCATTTTGAACTTGGGTCATTTGTGCAAAGATGATTATGGATTAAATATTGTGTATATATATTAAAGTGTTAAATGCAAGTCGACAATACACGTGAGGAAGTCGTCGGAAAATGACGAAAGGTGCCAAAGTTTTCTATTCGGAGCCTGAAGCAGATGCACGAGAGAAAGAATGAAAAAAATAATAATAATTAGGGTCAGCATTGAGAACCTAGGGTGGGTCGGGTTACTGGAAACACAAGTCTTTTTTTTTTAGGCCTTACATGTACATGTTTACCATGTTTTATTGATATCAGTATCTTGTAGAAAATGGTAATGAGAAATTTATCCAAATCTTAAGTTATACACATCAGCAATAAGGGCATTGTAACTGAATTGGTTGTTTAGCATGACCAGCCCTCATCTATATTTTGTGGTCAAATCATTAAAATAGATGAGGGATTTACATTTTCATGAGTAAAACTCACTCATCTTCCTATTCGTATACACTTGGTGTGCAATTTAATAATTAATAATAAATACATGTAATTATAGCATGTAGGATGTGTATTTAAAAAATCAAGGTCATGCTAAACAACCAATCGAGTGGCAATGGCCTAATGATAAGCATGACAACCATATTGTATGGTACATGTATTATTTTACTGGTACATGTATCTACATGAACTGGATATAATTGTTACAAGTGTGAATCTCCTTAACAGAATGGTCCAGATATTATTATCATTGTCATGACGATCATTCTACTTGGGTTCTCTGGTTATTTATTGTTAACACATCACAAATAGGATTCCAGTTGTATAAACTATATTGACCAGTGTTATTATATTTACAGCTTGGTGCTCCCCTGTTTGTCACCTGGTATCAATGCGTCGTCACCGTTGGCCTTTGTGCTATCCTTGGTACAGGTGCCTCGTTTTTCCCCGGCTATCTCAAATTTCCACCATTCAAGATTGAACTACAGTTATGTAAAGAGGTCTGTGTTCTTAGGACGATTTCAAATAGTATTAAAAGTCAGATAAAACTGCATACATATAACATTAGCTTATTGAACGGTTCGGGCAAATTGGCTCTCTACAATGGTGGTAAAAAAGGTGGTTTTTGCGGAATATTCATAAATATATCGGGGCCTACAATATGGCGACAGTGGACGTCCATTTCTGAAGCTGTTCAAAAGCTTAATTGTCACATTTCCAATTAGCCTAACAATAGACAGTATGTATTTTCACCTGTTTTACAAAAACTATCGTTCTACTGGAATATTATTGGTAGTACATGTATATGTAAGAATATATGAGGTACATGTCACCTGAAGATTTGGGATATGATAAGGAATCAGTAAAAAGGTCCCTGCAGTGGATGATCAAGCTTCACAAGCTGGCGGTTATGGGATCAATCCTGGGCAGTCTGGCCACAGATTTTATATCCTATTCACTCACTCACTCATTCTGAGAAGAAAATAAGCTATTTTTAATATGGTCAATGGCACTGCCAACAAGGACTGACTGGCATTCTAAAGTCCTACCACTTTTGCAGCTGATGATTGATCAGAAGCTTATTGAAAACGACTGACCTTGACCTATTTTATCAAGTTCAAGACCTTTTTCTCATTTGATCTTTTCATCAGTTTAGCCTTTCGTAGAATCTTAGTCCAGCCTTCATCATGTTAGTGCAGCTAAAAATTGTTATCTGCCTTGAATATTGATGATTTTGTTTTGGATATATTTCAGGTTCTGCCTCTGTCTCTGGTATTTGTCAGTATGATCACATTCAACAATCTCTGTCTGAAGTATCTCGGGGTAGCATTCTATTTCATGGGACGATCTCTAACAACTGTGTTCAATGTGGTATGTACCATCAAATGTTGTATTACTGTTAGACCAAAACAAATGTCTCTTGTAACCATGGTAACTGGTCAGTATATGCCCCACTCTGTTCCGTATGTATCATCTTCACACACAAATTGACTTTTCCTTTCAAATTTCAAATTGGCCTTGATAGATTGGACCACTGAAAGCATTCACATCTGGGAGTAAATATTCTACAAACCAGAAACGAGTCAATCGGAATTGACCCAAAGATGATGTGCTGGGTGATGTCTTCTCTCAGTACTGTATAGTTATGTCATTCCTCCTACTATAAATGGTTGGGGTGACTGGATTTATACATAGGACAGCCAATTCAATTCAATTTCAAATTTCGAATGGTTTGGCGGTCAATAACGTTTTGTATCTATTTATAAATTATTTTGAACGGAGCTGAGGGGCGGGGCTAATATATCCAGGCCAATTCGAAGTGTGAACGGAGAAGTCAACATGTGTATAAAGATGCATATACATGGGCTCTATTTTTCCGTTAACAAATTTTTTTTCAAGGTTATCTTCAGAGTCGAGTGTGTATATATTAATTTAGTTATCAATAGAGTGGTTTATAAGATAAAAATATTGAAGCACGTGAACAGGCCTTTATTATACATATTCGGTAAAACATTTCTGGCATACAACAGATCAACATCTGTGTTTGTAATGAGACTGGCATGATGTATTCTAAGACTGCTTGGAGGGGTGGGAGGGTGTTACATTTCCTAGTGCTCCGGCGATGCATCTTGCATGATAGTTGCTAAACCCAGTTACACAAATATTTGTCCTTCTCAAGGTCGCAACTTCTTTTGAGCAATACGCAGTCTTATTCACTTTCCTTGACCAAGGTATTTGAGAATCTGACATGTCTGATAATGAACTTTTACAGATTTTACCAAATGATTTTAGCATGTTTCAGCTAAACTTGAATGAGGGTGTATGGGCTGGTACATATTATCTGCACTTGTTGATCGGCTGAGTAAGATACATGTCTATCTTCACATGCAGGCGTTATCACATACTATTTATAGCGCCGTGTTTTGAAAAAATTACGTTCTTCAACATTGAGTCAATCAGTTCTTTGATTTGCAGGAAATAGTATTTTCAAGCATGACTCTTCAAGTACTAACTCACAACTAAAAGAACATTGTTGGTTTCATGGAATTGTTTTAAAGTACTGCATCAGTTTTCCAGAGAAGACGGACATATTTGGTCTGTGCGAAAGGAAACAATTTTTTTTTTTTTTTTTTTCAAAAAGTTGCCTGTGAAGCTAGAGATAAGTTTATTCAACTTTAATCAGTTAACAAAGAACATGTGCAATCAAATCTTTATTCAACTTTAATCAGTTAACAAAGAACATGTGCAATCAAATCTTTATTCAACTTTAATCAGTTAACAAAGAACATGTGCAATCAAATCTTTATTCAACTTTAATCAGTTAACAAAGAACATGTGCAATCAAATCTTTATTCAACTTTAATCAGTTAACAAAGAACATACATGTGCAATCAAATCTTTATTCAACTTTAATCAGTTAACAAAGAACATGTGCAATCAAATCTTTATTCAACTTTAATCAGTTAACAAAGAACATGTGCAATCAAATCTTTATTCAACTTTAATCAGTTAACAAAGAACATGTGCAATCAAATCTTTCTTCAACTTTAATCAGTTAACAAAGAACATGTGCAATCAAATCTTTATTCAACTTTAATCAGTTAACAAAGAACATGTGCAATCAAATCTTTATTCAACTTTAATCAGTTAACAAAGAACATGTGCAATCAAATCTTTATTCAACTTTAATCAGTTAACAAAGAACATGTGCAATCAAATCTTTATTCAACTTTAATCAGTTAACAAAGAACATGTGCAATCAAATCTTTATTCAAGCATCAGTGCAGTAACATTAGCTTTTATCGAGTCTGTATCTTCAGCTGTGGAAAGCTGAATAAAGGCATGTAAACGATGTGTGTCCCTGTTGGAAAGATTTGTTAAATTTTTTGGGCTTAGAAATTTTTTCCTGTGCACAGCTCCTCAGCCTCACCCTATGTCTCCTGAAATAAGTCCCGCCCTACCCACGCCCCCCTCCCGCCCCAAAACCCTCATATATTCCAGAAGCTTATGTCATGCTACACATAGTCAACCCATGGATGCACTACCCTCGGGAGGATGTCCCACCCCCTGTAAAGTTTTGGACTTTCCCTATCCACAGCTTCGCAGCCTCACTAACTGTTTCCTGAACTAAGCTCAGCCCCCATGAACCGTGATATATTCTGAAAGATTACTAAAGTTGTTCAACATATGGGACCTCAGAACATGTTCCAACCCCTGGGGCACCAGGTTCTACCCCCTATCTACTATTAAAACTAAGCCTCGCCCGATGCCCTAACCTCATATATTCCCTGAGCTTATACCATGCTGGACTTGTTCAACCGATCCACTACCCTCGAGAACATGTCCTCAACCCCAGGGCACCAAGCCCCAGCCCCTATCTCGTAAACTAATCCTCGCCATACATCACCCCCCCCCCCCTTCCCCTAAAGTATTCCGGGACCTCATACACTGAACCCTCGGGAACATATTCCTGGAGCTTATGCCATGCTACAATTAAAATTAACTCATCCACTACCACCCCTAGGGCATGGAGCCCCACCCTCTTTTTATCTCCTAAACTAAGCCTTGCCTGACCCATACCCTCCTATAATCTAGGAGCTTGTGTATTCAATATACCTTGACAGAAAGTTGAAATTTGTGTGTAGGCCTAGTCTGCACTGCTGGTATAATTCTGCCACCCCTAAAATTGCTACCCCGAAAGGGTTTGATTTATCAGGCGGAGCACAATGTTTCAGTTATAAAAGTCGAGAATGTTCGAATTATTAATGCAACCCACTGGCAAATTTTCATCGGTTAGAATAATTTGAATAGAGGTGTAAAACTTGAGTGTTTCTTAATTATACTTGAGGAGATGAATTAGGAGATTATCCTCTATGACATCAAATATTAAAGCAATAATCAAACTGCAGTGAAACCTGGATATACCTACCAACCAGGGGACCAGGCAAAAATGCCGTTTTGGACAGTGTGTCAGTTTTCTCATGGTCCGATGGTGGTGGTTGTGCAAGCGGGAAACCGACCTAACAACAACACTGATGGAAGGAAGCAAAACATTGATTGTGTCGCAATATTACTGTTTTCTTCAATACTGACAATAAATAGATGGTCTCAATATTCAGTTCACATCATTTATGTTACAGTTTTTGCACATTTATAAATATTGACATGACGTTTTACGTACTTTCGCCATCTCATGGCTGAATTTACTGTCTCGCCATTGAGTGTGTGTTGTACGCGGAGAGGAAAATGACGTCACTGCTTGACATATGAATGACGTAGCGATGCTCACGAATTTGAATGCTGCACAGCCGCAGCCATGGGATAACGTCATGGCTTGGCCTACAGTTTGGTAAATGTCGCACAGCATACGTTGGTAGAATGCACCACACGTGTATACGCTTGTTGACAAGGTCGTGGAAAAATAAACGGCATGCCATGCCGTTTATTTCTAAAGATCAATTCCTTCTATTTTCTCGTGAACGGTAGAAACAAGTTTAGTTTTTTGTGGTCAAATGTGTTTCATTTTGTAACTGTTGTAACATTTGTCACTTTCGCTGAGTTTGAGAGACATCGATTTCAGCCCAGATTTGAGGCTGATTACATCTTTAATTTAGACCCGCCCTTATAGAAATTTAAGGTTGCGGGGAGCTCCCGCTAAGCTCCCGGGCTCATATGTTAACTTGTGCGAGCTATCCGCTACCTTGCGCGAGCTATCCGCTACCTTGCGCGAGCTATCCGTTACCTTGCGCGAACTAGTGCGAGCTAACCAGCAGATCGCGAGAGCCAGCGGGAGCTACCCGTTAGCTTGCGTGAGATACCCGCTACCTCGCGCTCACTATCATAGATTGTTTCTAGTACTCGCCGCAAGTTTGCGCTACCTACCATCATCGCAGAGTTTCAAACCTGCTAGCTCGCGAGAGGTAGCGCAACTTTGCGGGAGCTATCGCAAGTTTGAGATATTTGATAGTCTCTGTATTCTTGAGATTCCACACCATTACTTTTCCTGTCCAGCTATATAGGCCTTCCTTAAACCAACATCTGGAAAATCTGGGTCAGTCTTGTGACCAGTGTGTAGGAATACATAATAAAATTCCAAAGTTCCCTTCCACACAAGGCCAAAAAATCTGTTCTCTGCAGTGCTACAGATATTTACTTATGTTTTCACATTCTTGTGAATGATAAACTTTCTTTAGATATGGGATTAGTGCCCTTTTATCCTTGGTATTTCCTGCCCTGGAAATGGACTACTTTTGAACGGGGAGGGATGGTGTGTGATGCAGTCAGCATTTGAAAAATTGGAGGGAGAAGCTGTTATACATCTCAGTTCAATGGATGTATCTATAAGAGAGAGTCATTTCATGTTGTTTCATTAGTTTCTGGTAAGTACATGCTCTTTCAAATGATCAAGCAATCATAGCTGAGTTTTGCCTGAAGTGAATTAACATAGTGAGAGTAGGAGAGGGTTTAATTATGAATTTTCTAACTTAGACCTGGTGTAGAGTATAAGGCATATAATGCATTTAGTAATCCACTGAAACTCACCTCATGTTATTTCTTAAAGATGAATAGCAATTCAATTTGGATTCACTTGATACCAGTACTAGGCTATTTCTTAAGCAAACTAAATGGATGGTCATTATTCAGTTAACCCATGGTTAACCTCAATTAGCTACAAAACTTTTAATTTTATTGGATAGTTAATCTACCTTTTTGCAAAATTCAGATCTTTTCCCCTAATTTGTTCTGCATGTATTCAAATAGCTGGTGTATATAGTACATGTATGCTCACCCTGTCTTTGTTCTGATCTTGACCTACATAACGAATTTGTGAAATTGTAGGCTGAACCAGGGTCACTGATTTTGTGGATCAAGTTTGATAGGTCGCTGGCTTGCGCAACCTACCACTAGCTTACGCCACCTACCGCTAGCTCGCGCAACCCTACAACAGTAATACAACTCTGGATCTTCGTTAACTAGCGCTGGCTACCATGGACAGCCGCAAACTAGCAATGTTTCAAATGGGAGCTTATCCGTAGCTCCCGGCAAGGTAGCAGCTTGCGGGGAGCTAGCGCAAGGTTGCGGTGAGCTATCGCAAGCTTGCGGGGAGGTATCGCGAGCTCGCGGGGGAGCTAGCACAAGCTCGCACGGAGCAGGAATGGGGACCTGGCGCGAGCTCGCAGGGAGCTACAATCGGGAGCTGGCGCAAGCTTGCGCAAGGTTGCGGGGAGCTATCACTACCTTGCGGGAGCCAACTTACCAGCCTTATCGGGAGCTAGCGCAAGCTCCCAATGTTTCAAATGGGATCTTATCGGTAGCTAACATTGTACATGTAAGCTACCGCAAGCTAA